>JARYGA010023157.1:0-27675 GCA_030545235.1 Helianthus tuberosus | reverse complement strand
TATTCCTTACATCCAAACAAACCTAGGATGTCAGGAACGGGATTTGTCAAGTCCTATGGTACCATTACTTACTACCGAGCGGCGTAGCTAATGTTAATGAATGTAATTTAGACCCGTTGAACAAACCAAATGTCATATCAAATTGTAAACATGTGATGAAAGTAATGTACTAAGTATGCTAAGTTAACATACAAAGCAGAAAAGTCATGTAAATCGATGTACTAAGTATGCTAAGTTAACATACAAAGCAGAAAAGTCACGTAAATCAATGTACTAAGTATGCTAAGTTAACATACAAAGCAGAAAAGTAATATAAAAACAATGTACTAAGGATGCTAAGTTAACATACAAAGCAGAAAAGTAATGTAAATCAATGTACTAATAGTGTACTAATGAACATAGCAAGTATAGGATATAAAAACATGTAAAGCACTAAAATAACAAGTAGGCGCATGCGTTTCACCCCAAAATGTTTGAAAAACAGTAAAATAGGAGACTATGTACTCCCTTGATATTGCTCAGAAGTCCTAAGATAACCATCAAGCAAAGCTAGAAGATCACGGAATCAAACGGCACCTAATATAGGTAACTACATTAATAAACGGACCTATTCGGAGGATCGTGTAGCATGAGGGTTCATAAACCAAATGAGTGTAGGAACTCAAGTAATATGGTTTAACAAAGCCTACATACTAAAATGAAACTTATCCTAAGTGCTTTTGACCCGTTACGACCCGTTTAGGTAGCTTATGCTACTTTAACGCGTCGTTCGCGTAAAACGCGTTTGGACCGCCTAACTAGTCCTATGATAAGTAAAATATGCCTCAACATGTCTAATATTGTTGCTAAATCTGTTTAGATGTCAAAATTTGGGTTACATATGCTTAAAATGAATTTTGGCGTAAAAAGGGCATTTTGGTAATTTACCTAAGGCATATATACTACCTATCATACAACTAACTAAACGTTGTGACCATAAGGTATAACCTCAGAAAGTTATTCCCTATACAACTATGGTCACCTAATGTGTTTGGTCGGATCCTAATGATCGACCAAACGGGTCGGGTTCGAAAGTATAAGCGATTGATTAGATCGCTTACCTTTACGACCCTAGACAAGCACAAATCTAAAAGTGACGAGCTAAACATGTTTAACGAAGTTTGAAAACAGGTTTGGTATCAAGACAAAGGGTCTTGATACCCAAAAGTAGTTTGGTTACAAAATACGCGCTTAAGCGTATTTTGACTGAAACTACGACTCGTCACTACGCCTAGTCAACGTGGTAATCAGTAGGTATAGTCACAAGGGACTATAACCATTGTGATTACGCTCACGTTGCAAAGTTCAACGGAACTTTGTGTTGACCATTGACTGGTCAAAGCTGAAAGTCAAACATAGTTTGACTTTCATGCTTGAAATACAAGAACAAGCATGAAGGAGACTTACAAAGGGTCCAAGAAGGATGTTTGATCTAAAAATTTCTCAGGTATGAAGTGTTTCCACTCCAACTTTGAGAAAAATCTGATCAAGGTGTGAGAATGAAGTGAAATGGGGTTGCTATTTATAGGAAGTATGGATCTCTAAGATCATTCCAAGTGTTGTGAAGCTCAAATCTTGACCATACATTTGTTAAACATTGGTTAGGCAATGAGCAAAACCAGCAACAAGTCCACAACATTGAGAAATCAGGGATTCAAAACCATGACAGCTGCTGAATTGGAAGCTTCTGATTTCTGTGTTGCTGGCACAAGCTTACAAACCGTAAGCTATGGTCCATACGGTCCGTCAGGGACCTGTAGACCAGCCACTTTCACTTATTTACAGTTTAGCCCCTGCACCTTGTTTTGTCGCGTTTCAGCACTTCTAACACCCGTCAAAGCCATTTTCAAGCTCCAAAAGGATGTTATAACATAGGGAACTTAAAATATGCTCAAAAATATCCCGGATGTCAGTTCGTTTGGTCGTACGATTGCGTTGTTCGGTTAATTACGACGGAATGCGCACGAACGCGAAAAACTAACCAAATTGCGCGACGAATGGATTTTTATCATGCCAAACACTAAAATAAAATATTTTAATGCTTACATAAATTTTTTGGATGTCCGGATGTATTCAGAACGTAAGTTATGCGCGAAAATGCAAACATATGCACTTTTTGACGCTTTTAGTCCCTGAATGAGCATAAAGTTTATTTTAGCACACCAAACACCTCAAAGCCTATTTCTAAGCTATGTAAAGGGTATTTAGGGTGTATTTAACTTATGATCATGTTCCGGAATGTTCGTTAGAGTTCAAATCGGCATACTTTCACAGTTTGTCGAATTTAGTCCCTATAAGCGAATAGACTTGATTTTGCCATACCAAAGCCTTCAAAACTTATTTATAAGTTATATAAAGGTTATTTAAGGTATGTTTAAGCATATGTTGATGTTCTGGAGTATTTTTCGCGTTAAACTGATTACGTTTACGCACCAGTTTGCGTATAATTCTCCAGAAAGCGATATAGAGTTTGAAATTGAATAGAAATCAAAATATGAAAAATGTCAAACATAAACAAACAAACATTGGGATCAAATAACTTTATTTCATTGATAACTGAACCGTTTACAATGATTACAAGCACAAATGTCACAGTCTCCCCTACTTGTGGAAATTTCATCCCGCAATTTGTTTAGAGGAAACTCGTGAGAAAAGATGCGGATACTTCGCCTTCATTTGATCTTCACGTTCCCAAGATAACTCAGGTCCACGCTTAGACTCCCAGTGAACTTTAACCAAAGGAATGTGTGACAACCCTCAAAACCCCATGTATTCCGTACAATTCATTAATGATAATTAAAGTGTTTGACGACTGAGTGGAATTTACTTAACTGCTTTCTGATATCTGTGTTACTTACATGTGCGTGTTAGCATACTAGTAGTATGCAGAAAACTTGACGAAATGGTCCTGAATATTTTCCTATGTGTTAGAAATTAAATGTGTTACAAAAATATATGTATAAGACGCCTTACGGAACAATTTAACAACTTAATGGAACAGTATCCGACCGAACAACCGGACATTACCCGGGACACCAAATATTTTCCAAATACACTGTGTTATTATTTTTTGGCTAGTCATGATCCCCGTCTATCATAACACCCGTTATAAATCAAATAACCAACATATATTATTAAGTTACTTACATTATAAGTTACAATTCCATTTAGTTGAAGATTTTTGCAACAAGCCCCCCCCCCCCCCAACGAATTTAGTTCCCAAGTGGGACCCCACATATCATCCATCCATACTCCATATATTTGTATAGATTTTAATCAATTATTTTATTTGATTTTGCTTGCATATATGGACATAATATTGTGAATGATCTATAAGAATTATGGCACTTGGATTACAAATCATTTCCTCAAGATACACACTCCACCTTACTTCATCTCTCTCTCTCTCATTCGGTTCCTCCATAACCGAAATCCATCACCACCACTTCCAATCATCTATCTCTTCCATTAACAAGTTCATTCCAAGCTTGAAGTGAGCCATGGAAGGTGCATCTTGAAGGAGCTTGTTTCAAGACTTTTCACCATCTTTTCTTATCAACTTTACACTAGATTCATCCCTAGCTATAAGCTAGTAGTAAGTCTCATTTTAACTTGTTTCATCTTGTTCAAAATTATGATTTGTAGTATGATGTGTTGTTTAAATCACTAAAAGAACAAAAGACTAGAAGATGTTAAGCAAAATTAAAGAATATTAAAGTTACATAAAAGTTTACTTATGTATGAATTATGAAGCGGAATCTTGTCGGTTGAGGGTTGGTTAAATCATACTTGATGGTTGATTGTTGGTTTCTTGTTAAATCCATTGTTCGGACACTCGTTGATGCGATTTAGTAATGCTTAAACCACGAAACTATTAGAAACATAAACTCGATTATATCTTAGTTAATTATTATGATACTTATATGTAACATTATTACTATTATATGTGTGTGTATTATGTAAATAATCGAAGGGGTATGTGTCATATGTGACACCGGTTCAAATGGCAGTTTTTGGCGCCAATCCTAACTGCCACAAACAACCGCCAACCCCACCTTCATATATGTATATATACTTTTACCGGCAGTTTATGTTCGGTACCAAGATATTAATCCATAATATCCTTATTCCAAATCCTTTCTATTATTAATTTCATTCAAAGAGTGTGTGTGTGATCCTTGTTGACAAACTAATTCAACATGAAATCCAGTCATGGTTGTGATGAATCAAGTTCTGGTTATGAACATGATGTTCATGACAAACTTCCGCTGCCAACAAGTGGTATCAGAGCCACGTTGGATCATACAGAAAACGTGACTCATGTGTCTACATCGGTGCTTCCATGCAAGCACTGTTCCGACGAACAACGTGAAAGATCAAAGGGCAAAGTGATGCAGAAACGGTGCTATTATTGCAAACTGGCAGGACATCAAGTAGCATTCTGCAAAGAAAAAGAAAATGATGAAGCGGCGTTGTTGATCAGGCAAGTTATGGATGTCGGAACACAAATTCAAGATGCAGACAACACACGAGACTCAGAATTCATCATCAGTGGAACAGACGGTGGACGTTGGTCGGAAATATGGTATGTCAGTACAAAACTCAAGCGTCATTTTTCAGGAAATTTAGAATCTTTCAAAAGAATCAGAAACATATATGGTGTCGAAACAAACACCGGAGAAAATCAATTTTTCTTCATACGGGGCTTAGGGGTCGTGGATGTTATATCCGGAAGTGAAAATTTTCGAATTCAAAGTGTGTATTATACACCAGATTTGGATAGAAATGTCCTCAGCCTTGATCAACTGATCATACAAGGCATTACGGTAAAGTTTAACGGCGAGAAATGTAAATTGTTTCCTATGTTTTGCACACCACTTCAGAATAAGAAAAACTATTTTAATGGAACAACAAGAGAAGATGAAATGGGTGAAAAAGAAAAACTGTGCATAATAGAGAAACAATTGGAACATGAAACATTCAAATCCGACTATTTGAATGAGTATTTCGAAAGGTTAAACTTGTCTTCCAACGAACCCGATTGGAACATTATGATCCTGCAATCCATGAAGTTCAATCAATTTCAAGATTGTAAAGCCCTATTAGACATGTTAGAAGACGGAGAATATGTAGCGAAATACAAATATTACATAGAAGGAAAATTTGAAGACATGATTGACTGGTTCCTGCGCATACAAATGGGGATACGTTCAAGACCAATACCGGTGTTCATAAGAAATAATAAGAGGGTAAATCTACTAGATCTTTACATGGTGGTCAAAAGGGAAGGTGGTCACCGTACTGTGACGTTTAACAACCTATGGGCCATGATTTCTAAAGACATGGGGCATGAGTATGAGGATGGGGAATTCATGAGAATAGCATATGCAATGTATTTAGATGTTCTTATATACTATTATAAGTTCAAATCCATTCAAGAAAATGTAAGAGGTAATAATTCACATGAAGCGACAAGGAGTGAGGATGCAGCTGCTGAAGGAGGAAGGAGAGCCATAAGCGAAGGATGCATGCCGGAAGATGAAAGGGAACACTATGCTCTCTTCGCAGGAAACGATTGGAAAGGAATGAACAAAATGCAGAAGCGGCGAAGATTTGATTTCAGGCAAGCAGAGAAGGCTGTGAACGAAGCAAACCGAAGTGTGTCAATGAATTCCCGTGGATATAATCCAGTTTAAGGGGGAGTATTAGAAACATAAACTCGATTATATCTTAGTTAATTATTATGATACTTATATGTAACATTATTACTATTATATGTGTGTGTATTATGTAAATAATCGAAGGGGTATGTGTCATATGTGACACCGGTTCAAATGGCAGTTTTTGGCGCCAATCCTAACTGCCACAAACAACCGCCAACCGCCACCTTCATATATGTATATATACTTTTACCGGCAGTTTATGTTCGGTACCAAGATATTAATCCATAATATCCTTATTCCAAATCCTTTCTATTATTAATTTCATTCAAAGAGTGTGTGTGTGATCCTTGTTGACAAACTGATTCAACATGAAATCCAGTCATGGTTGTGATGAATCAAGTTCTGGTTATGAACATGATGTTCATGACAAACTTCCGCTGCCAACAGAAACAGCATTCTGATGTACTTTTTCAGCCGCATTCAACAGGCCGTAAACAGACTTTAACCAATCGAAAAACGGAATTTCTGAAGCCTAAATCGGGTCTTTTCGAAAAACGAAGAAAATGGCGCTAGAATCGTATTTTTTTGAGGTCGTTTACTATTTTAAAAGTCTGTTTTCGTGACAGCAGCTAAGGCTGATTTTTACTGCAGTAAAATGGGCTGTACGTTTTCTGTCGTAATTTGAAACCTGAATTGAACCAGCCCCTAAAATTCATACCATAGATAGTCACTGATGTATTTGTAACCCTCGAACTGGAATTTTGTCAAACGGACTTCCGAGGAATTTTAGACGAATTATTCCGTAAACTGTGATCAGAATGTGACAAATCTGATCACAGTTCGGTAAACGATTTTCTATAAAATATTGGTAATGAACCGGACCCCGATATTTTTACACAATAAAAAATGGAACGTTTAAGACATCCTGTAAAAATTTGGGAATTTTTGGAATAATTTAACTATTTTATTTAAATGTCCGAAAACAGCCGGTTTTGAATATTAATGCTGAATTGACATAGGTTGTGACTTGCGTGTCTAAATGTCGAGTATGCTATCGGTAAATGATCTAACATGTTATATGTGTTACGTGCAATATCATATGTTTGTTTATGAGTGGGGAATGGATGGGAAGTTTATATGGGGCATAACTCGTTAAAGTGTGTACCTGTTATGTGGACGAAGTAATGTGCAAATAAACCATACGTAGGATACGTGTTATGCATGAGAAACTGATTGTTATCCGTACCTTATTAGGACGTGATTGACCGACCTTGACTGTTAAGTATATTTGAGAACCTAACCGAGCAAACCGAGGTGAGTTCACACTCTTTCTAAGGCATGGGATTCCCAGGGGTTGGGAATGGGATTGAATAACTACTTGTACTATCATTACTATTAAACTACTTTTTTACTGTCCTCGGATTGAAGGGCACGTACGTAAAACCTACGTACACTCACACTTACTATTGTCCTCGGATTAAAGGGCACGTACGTAAAACCTACGTACATGATCATAAGACCATCAACTCTATCACTTTAAGTCCCTCATTTATCGACTTAATCGCCGAGGCCTATGGCGAGCGGGTCATTAGTTAATAGCGCTATTAGGTTTAACAAACCTCACACCGTGCCAGTCGGATGGGCGTGTACTAACGGACTATGGGCAAAGGGTCAATGCTGATAGACATTGACTTAGGGCACCTCTTACATTTTCGTAGCAGTCGATACGCGTGGGAAACCCCCACTAATCTTCGCAAACATGTCAGAAAGACCGCGATGCAAACTTATACGATACATGGTTTTCAAAACGAACAGATGATTTACGAAACGAATGCTATAACTAAACAACCAACTGTGAATTCACTCAACTTTGTTGTTGACTCGTTGTTACATGCCTTACATGTCGCTAAACATTTGGAGCTTGCACGAGGAAGGAGTCGTTGTGGTGTGCGGACGGTTATGTCCAGTGTTTAATGTTTAAAACATTATGAACCTATTAAACCTATGTGTTGGACTTTAAACTTATGAACTGAGAACTTATGTTTTGAACTTTACGTTTATGCTTCCGCTGTCTAAATTAAAAACTTGGTTAACTAGCTTTTGGTCACCAATCGTATTGTGGTTGTCTTTATTTACTTAAGTACGTTGTTCAGTATGATTGGTGGCTCGATCCTGGTCATGTCACGCCTCCAAGCGGTGGAACTCCGCATGGTGGATTTTGGGGGTGTGACAGATTGGTATCAGAGCCATTGGTTATAGTGAACTTGGTTTTAAAAAGGGAAAAGCTTTTTGATAAAACCAGACTATAACCTGTACAGTGCTCAACGATCCACAACGACGCTTCGCTCCACGTGCAAGACTCGACACAATAAGTGGTATGATTTATGTTATATTGTCGGTTAGATAGTTCTCACTGTGCATTAGGTAATGTGGTAATTGCTATTTGAACCTTGCATGCTTACTCTCTACTATCGTCCCACACTTACGCACTTTCGCGACACTTTTCTCACCTACGTTATTTCGTTGTGAAGATCATGGGTGGACGTTTGAACCTAACTCAAGCCCAGCTGACGGCTTTGATCAACGAACGAGTTGCTGAGGCACTCGCAGCTGTCCCTGCAGGAGGTCAACATGCTCAGCCTCCTGTGTGCACGTTCAAGATGTTCATGGACTGCCGACCTACCACTTTCAGTGGCACCGAAGGAGCAGTGGGCCTTCTTCACTGGTTTGAAAAGCTCGAGTCATTTTTCGAGATGTGCGAATGCCCCGAAGACCGTAGGGTGAAATATGCTACCGGAACACTTGAAGGAGCCGCGTTAACCTGGTGGAAGGCGCAAGTTCAACTACTAGGACTGGCAGTTGCTAATGCCACACCCTGAAATGGTTTCAAAGAGCTGATCAAGGAGGAGTACTGTAGTCGGGATGACATCCACAAGCTAGAGGTGGAATTTTACAACCTGAAGATGACAGGGTCTGAGATTGAGGCGTTTACTAAGAGGTCAAATGAGCTGGCCATCCTGTGCCCAACCATGGTGGACCCTCCCATCAAATGAATTGAGTTGTATGTCAAGGGCCTTGTACCAGAGATTCAAAGTCACGTAACTTCAGCCAACCTGGGTACCATTCAGCAAATCATCAAGTTGGCTCATCGTCTCACCGACCAGGCGGTGGAGCAAAACAGGCTACCCAAACGTATCAGTGCCACAGCTACTTCTGATGCACTTACCGACAACAAGCGAAAATGGGATGGAAACTTCAGTAAGGGTTCTGCTTCGGGTCAGTCTCAGCAGCGAAGGACTGATGACTACCAGAGTCCGGGTCAACAATCCTCCGGTAATCAAGGACAGGGTGGGTATCGAGGAAACCACCCAAAGTGCAACAAATGTAACAGACACCATAGTGGTCAATGCAACAAAGGGCGTTTTCAGAGGTGTCTCAGGATGGGTCACGAAGCCAAGGATTGCAGGAGCTCACGGCCTGTAAATCAGAATCGCCAGCAGCAACAGCAAGCACCGCAGAATCAGCAACAGCAACAGGGCAACAGGGGATGCTTTCAGTGTGGCGCTGAAGGCCACTTTAAGAAGAACTGTCCCCAGCTTAACCAGAATCAGAACAACAACAACCAGGGAAACGGGAACAATGGAGGCAACAACGGGGGTAACAACAATGGTAATGGAGCAAGGGGTCGTGCTTTCGTGATTGGTCAGGGTGATGCAAGGAACGATCCCAATGTTGTGATGGGTAAGTTTCTTTTGGATGACTTCTTTGTTACTGTTTTATTCGATTCGGGTGCTGATACTAGTTATGTGTCCGTAAAAGTTAGCCAAATGCTTAAGCGCACTCCAACACTTCTGAACACCAAACACACGGTAGAACTAGCTAACGGTAAAGGTCTTGAAGCCACACACGTAGTTAAAGGGTGTAACCTCGTCTTAGCTGGTCAGACTTTCCCTATTGATCTTATTCCTATCACACTGGGTAGTTTCGACGTCGTTATTGGAATGGATTGGCTATCTCATTATCAAGCGGAGATTGTTTGCAAGGAGAAAATCATCCGCATTCCTCGTTCTGGTGAAGACCCTCTTGTGATTCGTGGCGACAAGAGTGGTGCTGTCGAAGGCATCATCTCTTTCCTTAAGGCCCAGAAATGTCTACGAAAGGGCCACACTGCCATTCTAGCGCTCGTCACTGACACATCAACGGAAGAGAAGAGAATTGAAGACATCCCTATTGTGCGCGAATTTCCCGAGGTATTTCCTGAGGAATTACCTGGTCTTTCGCCTCACCGCCAAGTTGAATTTCAAATCGAGCTAGCTCCTGGTGCAGCACCAGTAGCTCGAGCACCTTATCGTCTAGCTCCATCAGAACTCGAAGAACTGTCTACACAACTACAAGAACTCTTGGAAAAGGGTTTTATACGTCCTAGCTCTTCGCCCTGGGGAGCTCCAGTACTATTCGTGAAGAAGAAGGACGGTACCTTCCGTATGTGCATAGATTACGGCGAACTCAACAAGGTGACCGTGAAGAATCGCTATCCTCTCCCACGTATTGATGACCTATTCGACCACTGCAAGGGTCGAGCTATTACTCTAAGATTGATTTGAGATCAGGGTACCATCAGCTGAGAGTTCGAGATGAGGACGTCTCTAAAACAACATTCAGAACTCGTTACGGCCATTACGAGTTTCTGGTTATGCCATTCAGACTGACGAATGCACCAGCGGTCTTCATGGATCTCATGAACCGAGTATGCAAACCTTACCTGGATAAGTTCGTTATTGTGTTCATTGACGATATCCTGATCTATTCTAAGAGTCAGGAGGAACACGAGCAGCATCTGCGACTTATGCTTGAACTTCTTCGAAAAGAGCAATTGTATGCCAAGTTTTCAAAATGTGACTTCTGGCTTCGCGAAGTCCACTTTCTAGGCCATGTGGTAAACAAGGATGGAATTCATGTGGATCCATCTAAGGTTGAATCGATCAAGAACTGGCCTGCACCCAGTACACCAACAGAAATACGCCAATTTTTGGGTTTGGCAGGATATTACAGAAGGTTTATCAAAGACTTCTCCAAGATTGCGCAACCTCTCACTTCCCTGAATCAGAAGGGTGTCACCTATCGTTGGGGTGATGCACAGGAGTCCGCATTTCAGCACTTGAAAGATAGACTTTGTAGCGCGCCTATCCTCTCATTGCCTGAGGGCACAGATGATTTCGTGGTTTACTGCGATGCTTCCATCCAAGGACTTGGTTGCGTGTTGATGCAACGTGACAAGGTCATTGCCTACGCATCACGCCAACTCAAGGTTCAGGAAAGAAATTACACTACTCACGATCTGGAGCTGGGAGCAGTTGTATTCGCGCTTAAGATATGGAGACATTACCTGTACGGTACCAAGTGCACCATTTACACCGATCACAGGAGTCTCGAGCATATCTTCAAGCAAAAGGAGTTGAACATGCGTCAACGCCGATGGGTTGAGCTCTTGAACGATTACGAATGTGCGATCAAGTATCATCCGGGCAAAGCCAATGTTGTGGCCGACGCCCTCAGTCGAAAGGATACCATACCCAGGCGTGTACGTGCTCTACAGCTTACCATCCAATCTAACCTTCCCGCTCAGATTCGCGATGCTCAGGTCGAAGTATTGAAAGCAGAAAACATCAGGGCTGAATCCTTACGAGGATCGAGGCAATGGCTAGAACAAAAGGAAGACGGCGCCTACTATGTAACAGGGCATATTTAGGTTCCACTTTATGGCAACTTACGCGAGCTTGTGATGGACGAAGCGCACAAGTCTCGTTATTCGGTACACCCTGGTTCGGACAAGATGTACCACGACCTCAAGACCACGTACTGGTGGCCTGGCATGAAAGCTCACATAGCAACCTACGTCAGCAAGTGCTTGACTTGTGCGAGAGTCAAGTCTGAATATCAGAAACCATCAGGCCCACTTCAACATCCGGAGATCCCGAAATGGAAATGGGAGCAAATTTCCATGGATTTCGTGAGCAGCCTGCCCAGATCTCAACGCGGAAACGATACCATTTGGGTGATCGTAGATCGACTGACCAAGTCTGCACATTTTCTGGCTATCAGAGAAACGGATAAGTTTTCTACTCTTGCAGACATTTATCTAAAGGAAGTGGTATCAAGGCACGGAGTGCCAACCTCTATTATATCTGATCGTGACGCACGTTTTACTTCTGAACTGTGGCAAGCAATGCACAAGTCCTTTGGCTCACGTTTAGATATGAGCACCGCTTATCACCCGCAGACGGATGGGCAATCTGAACGCACCATCCAAACCCTTGAAGACATGCTTAGGGCATGTGTAATCGATTTAGGTAATGGCTGGGAAAGGCACCTCCCGCTGGTGGAGTTTTCGTACAACAACAGCTACCACACCAGCATCCAAGCCGCTCCGTTTGGCGCCAATCCTAACTGCCACAAACAACCGCCAACCGCCACCTTCATATATGTATATATACTTTTACCGGCAGTTTATGTTCGGTACCAAGATATTAATCCATAATATCCTTATTCCAAATCCTTTCTATTATTAATTTCATTCAAAGAGTGTGTGTGTGATCCTTGTTGACAAACTGATTCAACATGAAATCCAGTCATGGTTGTGATGAATCAAGTTCTGGTTATGAACATGATGTTCATGACAAACTTCCGCTGCCAACAAGTGGTATCAGAGCCACGTTGGATCATACAGAAAACGTGACTCATGTGTCTACATCGGTGCTTCCATGCAAGCACTGTTCCGACGAACAACGTGAAAGATCAAAGGGCAAAGTGATGCAGAAACGGTGCTATTATTGCAAACTGGCAGGACATCAAGTAGCATTCTGCAAAGAAAAAGAAAACGATGAAGCGGCGTTGTTGATCAGGCAAGTTATGGATGTCGGAACACAAATTCAAGATGCAGACAACACACGAGACTCAGAATTCATCATCAGTGGAACAGACGGTGGACGTTGGTCGGAAATATGGTATGTCAGTACAAAACTCAAGCGTCATTTTTCAGGAAATTTAGAATCTTTCAAAAGAATCAGAAACATATATGGTGTCGAAACAAACACCGGAGAAAATCAATTTTTCTTCATACGGGGCTTAGGGGTCGTGGATGTTATATCCGGAAGTGAAAATTTTCGAATTCAAAGTGTGTATTATACACCAGATTTGGATAGAAATGTCCTCAGCCTTGATCAACTGATCATACAAGGCATTACGGTAAAGTTTAACGGCGAGAAATGTAAATTGTTTCCTATGTTTTGCACACCACTTCAGAATAAGAAAAACTATTTTAATGGAACAACAAGAGAAGATGAAATGGGTGAAAAAGAAAAACTGTGCATAATAGAGAAACAATTGGAACATGAAACATTCAAATCCGACTATTTGAATGAGTATTTCGAAAGGTTAAACTTGTCTTCCAACGAACCCGATTGGAACATTATGATCCTGCAATCCATGAAGTTCAATCAATTTCAAGATTGTAAAGCCCTATTAGACATGTTAGAAGACGGAGAATATGTAGCGAAATACAAATATTACATAGAAGGAAAATTTGAAGACATGATTGACTGGTTCCTGCGCATACAAATGGGGATACGTTCAAGACCAATACCGGTGTTCATAAGAAATAATAAGAGGGTAAATCTACTAGATCTTTACATGGTGGTCAAAAGGGAAGGTGGTCACCGTACTGTGACGTTTAACAACCTATGGGCCATGATTTCTAAAGACATGGGGCATGAGTATGAGGATGGGGAATTCATGAGAATAGCATATGCAATGTATTTAGATGTTCTTATATACTATTATAAGTTCAAATCCATTCAAGAAAATGTAAGAGGTAATAATTCACATGAAGCGACAAGGAGTGAGGATGCAGCTGCTGAAGGAGGAAGGAGAGCCATAAGCGAAGGATGCATGCCGGAAGATGAAAGGGAACACTATGCTCTCTTCGCAGGAAACGATTGGAAAGGAATGAACAAAATGCAGAAGCGGCGAAGATTTGATTTCAGGCAAGCAGAGAAGGCTGTGAACGAAGCAAACCGAAGTGTGTCAATGAATTCCCGTGGATATAATCCAGCTTAAGGGGGAGTATTAGAAACATAAACTCGATTATATCTTAGTTAATTATTATGATACTTATATGTAACATTATTACTATTATATGTGTGTGTATTATGTAAATAATCGAAGGGGTATGTGTCATATGTGACACCGGTTCAAATGGCAGTTTTTGGCGCCAATCCTAACTGCCACAAACAACCGCCAACCGCCACCTTCATATATGTATATATACTTTTACCGGCAGTTTATGTTCGGTACCAAGATATTAATCCATAATATCCTTATTCCAAATCCTTTCTATTATTAATTTCATTCAAAGAGTGTGTGTGTGATCCTTGTTGACAAACTGATTCAACATGAAATCCAGTCATGGTTGTGATGAATCAAGTTCTGGTTATGAACATGATGTTCATGACAAACTTCCGCTGCCAACAGAAACAGCATTCTGATGTACTTTTTCAGCCGCATTCAACAGGCCGTAAACAGACTTTAACCAATCGAAAAACGGAATTTCTGAAGCCTAAATCGGGTCTTTTCGAAAAACGAAGAAAATGGCGCTAGAATCGTATTTTTTTGAGGTCGTTTACTATTTTAAAAGTCTGTTTTCGTGACAGCAGCTAAGGCTGATTTTTACTGCAGTAAAATGGGCTGTACGTTTTCTGTCGTAATTTGAAACCTGAATTGAACCAGCCCCTAAAATTCATACCATAGATAGTCACTGATGTATTTGTAACCCTCGAACTGGAATTTTGTCAAACGGACTTCCGAGGAATTTTAGACGAATTATTCCGTAAACTGTGATCAGAATGTGACAAATCTGATCACAGTTCGGTAAACGATTTTCTATAAAATATTGGTAATGAACCGGACCCCGATATTTTTACACAATAAAAAATAGAACGTTTAAGACATCCTGTAAAAATTTGGGAATTTTTGGAATAATTTAACTATTTTATTTAAATGTCCGAAAACAGCCGGTTTTGAATATTAATGCTGAATTGACATAGGTTGTGACTTGCGTGTCTAAATGTCGAGTATGCTATCGGTAAATGATCTAACATGTTATATGTGTTACGTGCAATATCATATGTTTGTTTATGAGTGGGGAATGGATGGGAAGTTTATATGGGGCATAACTCGTTAAAGTGTGTACCTGTTATGTGGACGAAGTAATGTGCAAATAAACCATACGTAGGATACGTGTTATGCATGAGAAACTGATTGTTATCCGTACCTTATTAGGACGTGATTGACCGACCTTGACTGTTAAGTATATTTGAGAACCTAACCGAGCAAACCGAGGTGAGTTCACACTCTTTCTAAGGCATGGGATTCCCAGGGGTTGGGAATGGGATTGAATAACTACTTGTACTATCATTACTATTAAACTACTTTTTTACTGTCCTCGGATTGAAGGGCACGTACGTAAAACCTACGTACACTCACACTTACTATTGTCCTCGGATTAAAGGGCACGTACGTAAAACCTACGTACATGATCATAAGACCATCAACTCTATCACTTTAAGTCCCTCATTTATCGACTTAATCGCCGAGGCCTATGGCGAGCGGGTCATTAGTTAATAGCGCTATTAGGTTTAACAAACCTCACACCGTGCCAGTCGGATGGGCGTGTACTAACGGACTATGGGCAAAGGGTCAATGCTGATAGACATTGACTTAGGGCACCTCTTACATTTTCGTAGCAGTCGATACGCGTGGGAAACCCCCACTAATCTTCGCAAACATGTCAGAAAGACCGCGATGCAAACTTATACGATACATGGTTTTCAAAACGAACAGATGATTTACGAAACGAATGCTATAACTAAACAACCAACTGTGAATTCACTCAACTTTGTTGTTGACTCGTTGTTACATGCCTTACATGTCGCTAAACATTTGGAGCTTGCACGAGGAAGGAGTCGTTGTGGTGTGCGGACGGTTATGTCCAGTGTTTAATGTTTAAAACATTATGAACCTATTAAACCTATGTGTTGGACTTTAAACTTATGAACTGAGAACTTATGTTTTGAACTTTACGTTTATGCTTCCGCTGTCTAAATTAAAAACTTGGTTAACTAGCTTTTGGTCACCAATCGTATTGTGGTTGTCTTTATTTACTTAAGTACGTTGTTCAGTATGATTGGTGGCTCGATCCTGGTCATGTCACGCCTCCAAGCGGTGGAACTCCGCATGGTGGATTTTGGGGGTGTGACAGATTGGTATCAGAGCCATTGGTTATAGTGAACTTGGTTTTAAAAAGGGAAAAGCTTTTTGATAAAACCAGACTATAACCTGTACAGTGCTCAACGATCCACAACGACGCTTCGCTCCACGTGCAAGACTCGACACAATAAGTGGTATGATTTATGTTATATTGCCGGTTAGATAGTTCTCACTGTGCATTAGGTAATGTGGTAATTGCTATTTGAACCTTGCATGCTTACTCTCTACTATCGTCCCACACTTACGCACTTTCGCGACACTTTTCTCACCTACGTTATTTCGTTGTGAAGATCATGGGTGGACGTTTGAACCTAACTCAAGCCCAGCTGACGGATTTGATCAACGAACGAGTTGCTGAGGCACTCGCAGCTGTCCCTGCAGGAGGTCAACATGCTCAGCCTCCTGTGTGCACGTTCAAGATGTTCATGGACTGCCGACCTACCACTTTCAGTGGCACCGAAGGAGCAGTGGGCCTTCTTCACTGGTTTGAAAAGCTCGAGTCAGTTTTCGAGATGTGCGAATGCCCCGAAGACCGTAGGGTGAAATATGCTACCGGAACACTTGAAGGAGCCGCGTTAACCTGGTGGAAGGCGCAAGTTCAACTACTAGGACTGGCAGTTGCTAATGCCACACCCTGAAATGGTTTCAAAGAGCTGATCAAGGAGGAGTACTGTAGTCGGGATGACATCCACAAGCTAGAGGTGGAATTTTACAACCTGAAGATGACAGGGTCTGAGATTGAGGCGTTTACTAAGAGGTCAAATGAGCTGGCCATCCTGTGCCCAACCATGGTGGACCCTCCCATCAAATGAATTGAGTTGTATGTCAAGGGCCTTGTACCAGAGATTCAAAGTCACGTAACTTCAGCCAACCTGGGTACCATTCAGCAAATCATCAAGTTGGCTCATCGTCTCACCGACCAGGCGGTGGAGCAAAACAGGCTACCCAAACGTATCAGTGCCACAGCTACTTCTGATGCACTTACCGACAACAAGCGAAAATGGGATGGAAACTTCAGTAAGGGTTCTGCTTCGGGTCAGTCTCAGCAGCGAAGGACTGATGACTACCAGAGTCCGGGTCAACAATCCTCCGGTAATCAAGGACAGGGTGGGTATCGAGGAAACCACCCAAAGTGCAACAAATGTAACAGACACCATAGTGGTCAATGCAACAAAGGGCGTTTTCAGAGGTGTCTCAGGATGGGTCACGAAGCCAAGGATTGCAGGAGCTCACGGCCTGTAAATCAGAATCGCCAGCAGCAACAGCAAGCACCGCAGAATCAGCAACAGCAACAGGGCAACAGGGGATGCTTTCAGTGTGGCGCTGAAGGCCACTTTAAGAAGAACTGTCCCCAGCTTAACCAGAATCAGAACAACAACAACCAGGGAAACGGGAACAATGGAGGCAACAACGGGGGTAACAACAATGGTAATGGAGCAAGGGGTCGTGCTTTCGTGATTGGTCAGGGTGATGCAAGGAACGATCCCAATGTTGTGATGGGTAAGTTTCTTCTGGATGACTTCTTTGTTACTGTTTTATTCGATTCGGGTGCTGATACTAGTTATGTGTCCGTAAAAGTTAGCCAAATGCTTAAGCGCACTCCAACACTTCTGAACACCAAACACACGGTAGAACTAGCTAACGGTAAAGGTCTTGAAGCCACACACGTAGTTAAAGGGTGTAACCTCGTCTTAGCTGGTCAGACTTTCCCTATTGATCTTATTCCTATCACACTGGGTAGTTTCGACGTCGTTATTGGAATGGATTGGCTATCTCATTATCAAGCGGAGATTGTTTGCAAGGAGAAAATCATCCGCATTCCTCGTTCTGGTGAAGACCCTCTTGTGATTCGTGGCGACAAGAGTGGTGCTGTCGAAGGCATCATCTCTTTCCTTAAGGCCCAGAAATGTCTACGAAAGGGCCACACTGCCATTCTAGCGCTCGTCACTGACACATCAACGGAAGAGAAGAGAATTGAAGACATCCCTATTGTGCGCGAATTTCCCGAGGTATTTCCTGAGGAATTACCTGGTCTTTCGCCTCACCGCCAAGTTGAATTTCAAATCGATCTAGCTCCTGGTGCAGCACCAGTAGCTCGAGCACCTTATCGTCTAGCTCCATCAGAACTCGAAGAACTGTCTACACAACTACAAGAACTCTTGGAAAAGGGTTTTATACGTCCTAGCTCTTCGCCCTGGGGAGCTCCAGTACTATTCGTGAAGAAGAAGGACGGTACCTTCCGTATGTGCATAGATTACCGCGAACTCAACAAGGTGACCGTGAAGAATCGCTATCCTCTCCCACGTATTGATGACCTATTCGACCACTGCAAGGGTCGAGCTATTACTCTAAGATTGATTTGAGATCAGGGTACCATCAGCTGAGAGTTCGAGATGAGGACGTCTCTAAAACAACATTCAGAACTCGTTACGGCCATTACGAGTTTCTGGTTATGCCATTCAGACTGACGAATGCACCAGCGGTCTTCATGGATCTCATGAACCGAGTATGCAAACCTTACCTGGATAAGTTCGTTATTGTGTTCATTGACGATATCCTGATCTATTCTAAGAGTCAGGAGGAACACGAGCAGCATCTGCGACTTATGCTTGAACTTCTTCGAAAAGAGCAATTGTATGCCAAGTTTTCAAAATGTGACTTCTGGCTTCGCGAAGTCCACTTTCTAGGCCATGTGGTAAACAAGGATGGAATTCATGTGGATCCATCTAAGGTTGAATCGATCAAGAACTGGCCTGCACCCAGTACACCAACAGAAATACGCCAATTTTTGGGTTTGGCAGGATATTACAGAAGGTTTATCAAAGACTTCTCCAAGATTGCGCAACCTCTCACTTCCCTGACTCAGAAGGGTGTCACCTATCGTTGGGGTGATGCACAGGAGTCCGCATTTCAGCACTTGAAAGATAGACTTTGTAGCGCGCCTATCCTCTCATTGCCTGAGGGCACAGATGATTTCGTGGTTTACTGCGATGCTTCCATCCAAGGACTTGGTTGCGTGTTGATGCAACGTGACAAGGTCATTGCCTACGCATCACGCCAACTCAAGGTTCAGGAAAGAAATTACACTACTCACGATCTGGAGCTGGGAGCAGTTGTATTCGCGCTTAAGATATGGAGACATTACCTGTACGGTACCAAGTGCACCATTTACACCGATCACAGGAGTCTCGAGCATATCTTCAAGCAAAAGGAGTTGAACATGCGTCAACGCCGATGGGTTGAGCTCTTGAACGATTACGAATGTGCGATCAAGTATCATCCGGGCAAAGCCAATGTTGTGGCCGACGCCCTCAGTCGAAAGGATACCATACCCAGGCGTGTACGTGCTCTACAGCTTACCATCCAATCTAACCTTCCCGCTCAGATTCGCGATGCTCAGGTCGAAGTATTGAAAGCAGAAAACATCAGGGCTGAATCCTTACGAGGATCGAGGCAATGGCTAGAACAAAAGGAAGACGGCGCCTACTATGTAACAGGGCATATTTAGGTTCCACTTTATGGCAACTTACGCGAGCTTGTGATGGACGAAGCGCACAAGTCTCGTTATTCGGTACACCCTGGTTCGGACAAGATGTACCACGACCTCAAGACCACGTACTGGTGGCCTGGCATGAAAGCCCACATAGCAACCTACGTCAGCAAGTGCTTGACTTGTGCGAGAGTCAAGTCTGAATATCAGAAACCATCAGGCCCACTTCAACATCCGGAGATCCCGAAATGGAAATGGGAGCAAATTTCCATGGATTTCGTGAGCAGCCTGCCCAGATCTCAACGCGGAAACGATACCATTTGGGTGATCGTAGATCGACTGACCAAGTCTGCACATTTTCTGGCTATCAGAGAAACGGATAAGTTTTCTACTCTTGCAGACATTTATCTAAAGGAAGTGGTATCAAGGCACGGAGTGCCAACCTCTATTATATCTGATCGTGACGCACGTTTTACTTCTGAACTGTGGCAAGCAATGCACAAGTCCTTTGGCTCACGTTTAGATATGAGCACCGCTTATCACCCGCAGACGGATGGGCAATCTGAACGCACCATCCAAACCCTTGAAGACATGCTTAGGGCATGTGTAATCGATTTAGGTAATGGCTGGGAAAGGCACCTCCCGCTGGTGGAGTTTTCGTACAACAACAGCTACCACACCAGCATCCAAGCCGCTCCGTTTGAGGCATTATACGGACGCAAATGCCGATCACCTCTCTGTTGGGCAGAAGTTGGTGACAACCAAATCACTAGCCCAGAACTTGTGGTAGATACCATCGAGAAAATTACTCAGATAAGACAGCGAATGGCGGCAGCTCGTGACCGTCAGAAAAGCTATGCTGATAAGGGAAGAAAACCACTCGAGCTCCAGGTTGGGGATAGAGTGCTACTCAAAGTCTCACCTTGGAAAGGTGTAGTTTGCTTTGGCAAACGAGGCAAACTCAATCCGCGTTATGTCGGACCATTCGAGGTCACTGAGAAAATTGGCAAAGTCGCCTACAGGTTGAATCTACCTGAAGAACTCAGCGGAGTTCACAACGTATTCCATGTGTCGAATCTGAAGAAGTGTCTGTCAGATGAGACCCTCATAGTTCCTCTCAAGGAACTCACAATCGACGACCAGCTGCGGTTCGTCGAGGAACCAGTAGAGATTACGGATCGAGATGTTAAGATCCTCAAGCATACCAGGATACCTCTGGTCCGAGTTCGTTGGAATGCACGTCGTGTCCCAGAGTATACCTGGGAACGAGAAGACCAAATGAAAGTCAAGTATCCCCAGCTGTTTAAGAAAAACGCAACCACTACTAAGGCTGAAGCTACTGCAGAATTTCGGGAGGAAATTCCAAATCAACGGGGGGATGATGTGACACCCCAGGAAAATCAGGAAAACAACGCAACTTAACTAGCTTCCTCAGTAACCACGCGCTAAATTTAGGGACGAAATTCTCTTAACAGGGGGAGAATGTGACAACCCTCAAAACCCCATGTATTCCGTACAATTCATTAATGATAATTAAAGTGTTTGACGACTGAGTGGAATTTACTTAACTGCTTTCTGATATCTGTGTTACTTACATGTGCGTGTTAGCATACTAGTAGTATGCAGAAAACTTGACTAAATGGTCCTGAATATTTTCCTATGTGTTAGAAATTAAATGTGTTACTAAAATATATGTATAAGACGCCTTACGGAACAATTTAACAACTTAACGGAACAGTATCCGACCGAACAACCGGACATTACCCGGGACACCAAATATTTTCCAAATACACTGTGTTATTATTTTTTGGCTAGTCATGATCCCCGTCTATCATAACACCCGTTATAAATCAAATAACCAACATATATTATTAAGTTACTTACAATTCCATTTAGTTGAAGATTTTTGCAACAAGCCCCCCCCCCCCCCCCCCCCCCCCCAACAAATTTAGTTCCCAAGTGGGACCCCACATATCATCCATCCATACTCCATATATTTGTATAGATTTTAATCAATTATTTTATTTGATTTTGCTTGCATATATGGACATAATATTGTGAATGATCTATAAGAATTATGGCACTTGGATTACAAATCATTTCCTCAAGATACACACTCCACCTTACTTCATCTCTCTCTCTCTCATTCGGTTCCTCCATAACCGAAATCCATCACCACCACTTCCAATCATCTATCTCTTCCATTAACAAGTTCATTCCAAGCTTGAAGTGAGCCATGGAAGGTGCATCTTGAAGGAGCTTGTTTCAAGACTTTTCACCATCTTTTCTTATCAACTTTACACTAGATTCATCCCTAGCTATAAGCTAGTAGTAAGTCTCATTTTAACTTGTTTCATCTTGTTCAAAATTATGATTTGTAGTATGATGTGTTGTTTAAATCACTAAAAGAACAAAAGACTAGAAGATGTTAAGCAAAATTAAAGAATATTAAAGTTACATAAAAGTTTACTTATGTATGAATTATGAAGCGGAATCTTGTCGGTTGAGGGTTGGTTAAATCATACTTGATGGTTGATTGTTGGTTTCTTGTTAAATCCATTGTTCGGACACTCGTTGATGCGATTTAGTAATGCTTAAACCACGAAACAGCATTCTGATGTACTTTTTCAGCCCATTCAACAGGCCGTAAACAGACTTTAACAAATCGAAAAACGGAATTTCTGAAGCCTAAATCGGGTCTTTTCGAAAAACGAAGAAAATGGCGCTGGAATCGTATTTTTTTGAGGTCGTTTACTATTTTAAAAGTCTGTTTTCGTGACAGCAGCTAAGGCTGATTTTTACTGCAGTAAAATGGGCTGTACATTTTCGGTCGTAGTTTGAAACCTGAATTGAACCAGCCCCTAAAATTCATACCATAGATAGTCACTGATGTATTTGTGACCCTCGAACTGGAATTTTCTCAAACGGACTTCCGAGGAATTTTAGACGAATTATTCCGTAAACTGTGATCAGAATGTGACAAATCTGATCACAGTTCGGTAAACGATTTTCTATAAAATATTGGTAATGAACCGGACCCCGATATTTTTACACAATAAAATATGGAACGTTTAAGACATCCTGTAAAAATTTGGGAATTTTTGGAATAATTTAACTATTTATTTAAATGTCCGAAAACAGCCGGTTTTGAATATTAATGCTGAATTGACATAAGTTGTGACTTGCGTGTCTAAATGTCGAGTATGCTATCGGTAAATGATCTAACATGTTATATGTGTTACGTGCAATATCATATGTTTGTTTATGAGTGGGGAATGGATGGGAAGTTTATATGGGGCATAAATCGTTAAAGTGTGTACCTGTTATGTGGACGAAGTAATGTGCAAATAAACCATACGTAGGATACGTGTTATGCATGAGAAACTGATTGTTATCCGTACCTTATTAGGACGTGATTGACCGACCTTGACTGTTAACTATATTTGAGAACCTAACCGAGCAAACCGAGGTGAGTTCACACTCTTTCTAAGGCATGGGATTCCTAGGGGTTGGGAATGGGATTGAATAACTACTTGTACTATCATTACTATTAAACTACTTTTTTACTATCCTCGGATTGAAGGGCACATACGTAAAACCTACGTACACTCATACTTACTACTGTCCTCGGATTGAAGGGCACGTACGTAAAACCTACGTACACGATCATAAGACCATCAACTCTATCACTTTAAGTCCCTCATTTATCGACTTAATCGCCGAGGCCTATGGCGAGCGGGTCATTAGTTAATAGCGCTATTAGGTTTAACAAACCTCACACCGTGCCAGTCGGATGGGCGTGTACTAACGGACTATGGGCAAAGGGTCAATGCTGATAGACATTGACTTAGGGCACCTCTTACATTTTCGTAGCAGTCGATACGCGTGGTCTAGTAACACATGGGAAACCCCCACTAATCTTCGCAAACATGTCAGAAAGACCGCGATGCAAACTTATACGATACATGGTTTTCAAAACGAACAGATGATTTACGAAACGAATGCTATAACTAAACAACCAACTGTGAATTCACTCAACTTTGTTGTTGACTCGTTGTTACATGCCTTACAGGTCGCTAAACATTTGGAGCTTGCACGAGGAAGGAGTCGTTGTGGTGTGCGGACGGTTATGTCCAGTGTTTAATGTTTAAAACATTATGAACCTATTAAACCTATGTGTTGGACTTTAAACTTATGAACTGAGAACTTATATTTTGAACTTTAGGTTTATGCTTCCGCTGTCTAAATTAAAAACTTGGTTAACTAGCTTTTGGTCACCAATCGTATTGTGGTTGTCTTTATTTACTTAAGTACGTTGTTCAGTATGATTGGTGGCTCGATCCTGGTCATGTCACGCCTCCAAGCGGTGGAACTCCGCATGGTGGATTTTGGGGGTGTGACAGAATGCGCTTGCGTTTAAGCCATTTGACTATTCGGTCTATGATTTCCACAGGTTTCTCAACAAAATGTATTGTTTTATCAACACGAATTTCGTCAAGTGGTATGTGGAGGTTCTCATCAGCTAAACACTTCTTGAGATTGGACACGTGGAAGGTTGGATGAACATTTCCAAGTTCAGGAGGTAACTCAAGTCTGTAGGCTACCTTACCGATTCTTTCGACGATCTTGAATGGTCAAACATATCTAGGTGCAAGTTTTCCTTTCTTTCCAAATCTGATCACACCTTTCCAAGGTGAGACCTTAAGTAATACACGATCACCGACTTGAAATTCCAAGGGCTTGCGTCGTTAGTCCGCGTAACTCTTTTGACGGCTTCGAGCAGTCTGAAGGTTATCACGAACTTTCTTAACCTTATCAGTTGTCTCTAGAATGAGGTCAGGTCCAGTAAGTTGAGCCTCACCTATTTCATTCTAGCAGACTAGTGAACGACATTTTAGACCATATAGAGCCTCGAAAGGAGCCATGTTGATGCTGGAGTGATAACTATTGTTGTAGGAGAATTCAATCAATGGAAGATTTGAATCCCAACTACCACCAAAATCGATCACGCAAGCTCTAAGCATATCCTCCAAAGTTTGGATTGTTCTTTCAGATTGACCATCAGATTGCGGATGATAAGCAGTGCTCAGATTAAGTTGGGTCCCCATAGCAGATTGCATGGTTCTCCAAAAACGAGAAGAGAAACGAGCATCTCTATCAGAAATAATGTTCAAAGGAACACCATGTCGAGATACGATTTCATCCACATAAAATTTTAGCCAACTTTTCAGCAGATAGATCCTCACGGATTGGCAAGAAATGCGCTGATTTTGTAAGACGATCAACAATTACCCAGATGGCATCATGACCTTTCTTAGTGTGCGGAAGTTTGGTAATGAGATCCATAGCAATGTTTTCCCATTTCCAAACTGGAATCTCTGGTTGTTCCAAAAGACCAGAGGGATGTTGGTGTTCAGCCCTAACCTTAAGACAAGTAAGGCATTTGGACACGTACAAGGCAATGTCTTTCTTCATACCAGGCCACCAATACTGAGTACGAAGATCCTTATACATCTTATCTGAGCCATGATGAATATAATAACAAGACTTATGAGCTTCATCCATAAGCAAAGTGCGGATATTATCTTGGCTTGGGACCCACAAACGGTCCATGAAATAATACGATCCATCGTCCTTCAGTTCAAGATCAGGCTTAATGTGATAGGGTAATTCCTTACCCATCAAGTCTTGTGAAACACAAGCATGTTGAGCCTGAGAGATTCGGACTTGAATATCAGATCGAGCTTGAATATCAGATTGAACACGAACTCAATGAAGCTTAGTACGTGCCTTACGACTCAATGCGTCAGCCACGACATTCGCCTTACCAGGATGGTAGCGAATTTCGCAGTCATAGTCGTTTAGAAGTTCAACCCAACGTCTTTGCCTCATGTTGAGTTCTTTCTGATTGAAGATATGCTGAAGACTTTTGTGGTCAGTGAAAACCACACATTTTGTACCATACAAGTAGTGTCTCCAGATCTTAAGAGCGAATACAACTGCACCCAACTCAAGATCGTGAGTGGTGTAGTTTTTCTCATGCACCTTCAACTGCCTCGATGCATATGCTATGACTTTGTCCCTTTGCATCAGAACACAGCCAAGTCCCAAATTGGATGCATTGCAGTTCACGACAAAATCATCATTGCCTTCGGGCAAAGATAGGATAGGCGCATCACAAAGCTTCTGCTTCAAGGTCTGAAATGCTTCTTCTTGTTTAGAACCCCATTCAAAGGGCTTATTCTTCTGAGTTAGAGCAGTTAGGGGAACTGCAATCTTCGAGAAATTTTCGATGAAGCGGCGGTAATAACCCGCGAGACCAAGAAAAGAACGAACTTCGGTAGGAGTAGTAGGCGTATCCCAATCCTTAATTGCACTGATCTTGGAGGGATCTACATGAATACCTTGTTCGTTGATGATATGACCCAAAAATTGAACTTCTTTGAGCTAAAATTCGCACTTGGAGAATTTGGCAAAAAGTTGCTCTTTCTTTAGGAGTTCCAGAGTAAGACGAAGATGTTGCTCGTGATCAGCTTGCGTCTTAGAGTATATCAAAATGTCATCAATGAAAACAATGATGAACTTATCTAAATAAGGCTTGCAGACCCTATTCATCAAGTCCATAAAAACAGCAGGAGCATTAGTCAAACCGAATGGCATAACTGTGAACTCATAATGCCCATAACGAGTGCGGAACGCTGTCTTGGGAATATCTTCTTTATGCACACGAAGCTGATGATACCCAGAACGCAGATCAATCTTTGAAAAATAAGAAGCGCCATGTAACTGATCAAAGAGATCATCAATGCGGGGTAGGGGGTATCGATTCTTGATGGTAAGCTTGTTAAGCTCACGGTAATCGATGCACATTCTGAAAGATCCATCCTTTTTCTTGACAAAAAGAACGGGAGCACCCCAAGGTGAAAAACTAGGACGAATAAAACCTTTATCTGAAAGCTCCTGAAGCTGCTTAGACAACTCTTGCATCTCAGACGGTGCAAGACGATATGGAGATCTGGCAATAGGATTTGCACCAGGTACAAGATCAATACGGAACTCGACTTGGCGCGCTGGGGGTAATCCAGGTAACTCCTCAGGAAATAGTTCCGGATAATCCCAAACGACAGGGATATCTTGAATAGACTTACCTTTGCCTTTATCTGCTACAAAATGTGCCAAGAAGGCCACATAGTTCTTACGCAGATACTTCCGAGCTTGAAAACAAGACATGAGCTTGAGCCTACTAACAGGTTTCTCACCACGAACCTGTCGGATCTCACCTGTCGAGAGTGGAACACGAACAATCTTCTCAAAACAAACTACCTCTGTGTGATGCTTGGCTAACCAATCCATACCCACAATAATGTCGAAACTCCCAAGTTACATCGGCGTGAGGTCAATGGGAAAAAGACGGCCGTTAAGGTTTAACTGGCAGTTGCGAAGAACAGAATCAAGAACAACGGGTTCACCACTAGCAACTTCTACTGTCAAAGGCTTACCTAGTTTTGTTTTAGACACGCGAAGCAATGGCTCAAAAGATAAAGACACAAAACTCTTATCGGCACCAGAATAAAAAAGAAAAGATGCGGGCTGATTATTAACAAAGAACGTACCGTTAACCACTTCATTGTCTGCTTGCGCCTCTTGTGCATTCATGTTGAAGACTCGACCTCGAGCCTGAGGCTGAGCTGGATTCGCATTCACCAATCTTGGACATTGATTACGGTAGTGGGTCAGATCCCCACAGTTATAACAAGAACCTGGTGGGTAGTGAGGTCGTGCAGCTTGACCTTGTTGCTGAGTAACTCGTTGAGCCGGGTTCTGAACTGCCCGATTCTGATTGGCAGGAATGCGGCATGTGTCAGCAAGATGACCAGATCTTCCACAGTTAGTGCAATGATGGCACTGGAGGTGCGGTTGATGATGACCGTTACATCTGTTGCACAAAGGTGCATTACCACTATCCTGTTTCAGGTCATCAAATTCCCTTTCTAGAGCTCGCAGTTCATGACGAGGACAAAACTCCCTCATCATAAGCGCCCTAAGTTCAGCCCATGTTTGTGCTAGAGCAACCTCAGCACCACGGTCTCTCATAACCCCGTTCCACCATGTGAGAGCCCTCTTCTGAAACACGCTTGATGCAAACTCGACTTTCCGATT
>JARYGA010023156.1:0-19705 GCA_030545235.1 Helianthus tuberosus | reverse complement strand
CACATTCATACTGTCACTCCATTTATTACACACAAACTTTAGTGACAAACTTGATGCACAAAGCACAGTTAGCACAGTGAGCGGATAGCCCAGAAAACATGCTGACAATGCCAGCACATAGACATACAATGTTTTAAGGCCAGTATGAGCCAGAGACAGGGTACTACACTAGTAGGGAGGTGAGGACCATAAAACTGCGTCACTAGGTGATAGTTAAAGTGCCGGAAAGTGCCTAAAACACACTTTAACTGCAAAATTCTGCACTTATTATCAAAATTCAGCATTTAAACATGCTAGTCTCTTGCAAAAACTTGACAAAATGGTCTTGTATACTTTCCTAAGTGTCGGGAATTAAAAGTGTCACTAAAAGTTATATAAAAGACACTTTACGGATTAATTAAGCACTTTAACGGAATAGTATCAAACCGAACAACCGGACATTACCCGGAACACAAAAATATTGTCAAAAACATTGTTTCACTTTTACTAAGCTAGTTATGGTCCCCGAACATCATAGCCTATCATACAAAATATCTAGTAACTTATATTCCTAACTAAATATTAGAAATCTAACCAAACAATACCTAAATAGTTGAAACCCAACCCTATACCCCCCCCCCCCTTGGCGACGGTCACCATGGGTGACCCACCCATGGATTTATTTCATTTTTTAATTGGATCATGTTGGTGGATAATGAAGCATATTATACAAAGGTTAATGAGGTGTTAGAGGATTATAAGAGTAACTTGGAGTCCATCATTCTCATCATCATCAAACTCACACAACACACTTCAAACACTCTCTCCTCTCTTCCCTTAGTTCGGCCGAGAACCACCACCACCACCATCATCATCATCATCATCATCATTCGATCACTTTCAACCATTCCACAAGCATACAGGTGGGATAAAGGTCATACAACTAAGCTCGGTGTTCTCGGAAGTGGAAGGACCTCTCTTATCTTCTTTTATCCACTCAATTTCTACTCTTGAACTCCCCTAGCCTTGAGCTAGTGGTAAGAACTTAGATCCTTTCATTTTTCATCTTATTTAAGTGGTTAATGATATATCATGATAAAAAATATTAAGAACACTAATGATCATATGAAGAAGTCTTGAACATAAACTAACTTGATGATGAAGTATTGTTAAAATGATGAAGTAATCATGATATTCATGTGTTGTAATGCTTGTTGATTATTGTTTACTCATGTATTTGATGTTGATCATCATATGGTCTTGCTAGATCATGATTAAAAACATGATCTAGCAAGATGAGAAAGTAAGAATGTTGTAGGATGATGGATCATCCACTCATAAACCATGAACTTGAATGAATGAATGGTTTCTTGAAAAATAAAGATCAAAGTAGGTGATAACCATGTAGATCTAAAGATCCATGAGTGGTTCTTCAAAAGAACCAAGTTAAAAATATGAGTTTCATAAAATCTTGGATCTTACATAAACTAATCAAATTTTTGGTGGATAAACAAGTGTAGAAACACTTGTGTAATAAGAAAAGTTCACAAAGAAATATTTTTAGAAAATATGATTAGAAGTTGTAAACACTTAAACTCTTTAAAAATAAAGTTTTTAAAGAACTAATCACACTTTAAAAGGTAACAAGACTTACTAAGAATGCTAGTAAGTTACTACACATTTTTATAAATTTTCAAGTTCATGAGTTTATAGTTTATGCTTGTTTTTGGCAAGTTTGGTAAGTAGAGGTTGTATATTGTTAATTGAGAATTGTTTGAATGAATTTTTGAAAAGAAAATGATATGCTAATAAGCATGGACACCTCCAATTACAAAGGAAACTCTGGCGAAATTTTTCTAAAATTCCAACACTTAGAAAATATTTTTCTAGCAAGTGTTTACAAATATGTTTTTTTAACATTGTTCTCAAAATAAACTTCGCCATAGTTGTTATTACAAAAATTACAAGGTATCGGAGGTTGATTTTTGGTAAATAAAAATTGATAGATATAAATTTAGAGTATGTATTTCATTCTAAGACTATTGTGTGATTATTTGTTCATTTTGTGAACTAGTTATATTATTTTAGGGTAAAATAATATAACTTGACAAATACCATGAAAAACTACAACTCCAAAATAATACCAAAACTCTCACGGAATAAATATTTAAGTTACGCATTTGTTATTGCAACACGGAACGCTAAAACGTAACCTGTGTAATATTTCAGAAAATACTCTTATACGTACATTTTTTGGTAAAATATTATTTTGGAAAATTAATGAAGTAAAATATATTATTCTTTGGAAAAATATATATATTTTGAATTAAGATGTTTTTGGACAAAAGATTTAATTATATTTTTCTAAGTGGGACTTAAAATATATTTTTCAGAATTACAAATGTACATGTATCAATACCCCCATCCTTGGGAAGGAAATACACATATAAAAGACTTGAGAAGTGTGGATACGAAATAGTTGCCTAACTATTATTCCTAAAAAAACAAAATTTAAGTTAAAGTAATTATTATTATTTTAACAAGTAGTCACAAACTTGGAATAATATCAAAGTAACGCAACTCAAAAACATTAAACCCTAAGCCAAGGCACGGCCCGTTCGTCTAATAGACATTAGTACGTTGTAGGTCGCCGGGTAGCTGATCAAGTTTGAGATTGACGTTACGATACAGGAGACGCACTTCAGTGAGTTCATGTCCCCCTTTTCTCTTAACTGTTTTCAGTTTTATATTTCGGGGGTGAAATACATGTTACAATTATTACAGACATTTATTTACCTGGTATGGTTAGCTTAAGGAGGGTTTTTACTACGCGATCATGTGAGTGGTGGGCATGATACTTAAGGCCATTAATCCTCATTGTAGGACCAAGGGACATGAGTGATAGATCTATTTGGGTGTAGCGAGCCCACACCCGTGAGGCCGGGGCGGCCCATAGTGGTGACTATGTCTTCATACCGGAGGCAAATTTGTTAGGTTTGAGTCTTCCTGCACCATTTTCACACATACCATTGGCTTTGCAACCCATTGGTGATCAGTTTTTCCTTAATTGCTACATACCAGGGACTTTTATACATACAGACATTTTAAAGGTTTTACATACTCACTTACACACGAACTTGCTCAACTTTTGTTGATTTTTCAAATTACATGTATTTCAGGAAATTAGTGGATCTGGCGGAGTATGCGTTGTGTCAAGGCTGCGTAGTGAATAAAGATGTCACCCGAATGGTTGAGTTTAGGAGGTGGATCCCTTTCCTGGACGGGATACACAGTTCTAAACTTGGGTTTTTATTTACGTACTTTTGATGAGTCTTTGTGAACTCTGTTAATCATGTCATGGTTGTAATTTACTTTATGTGTCAACATTTTCAAACAATGTCGTTGTGGTATTTTTTTTAAACTTAGTGAATTGATGAACATCTTGTGTTTTATCATATAGCATTGTTATGATTGTTGCTATGGTATTAAGAAGTCACACCAAAATAATCCACGCTTCCGCAAAAGTCAGGGTGTGACAGTTATCTACCCTCTAACACCTTAAGTTAAGTTAGAAAATCAATAAATTTCAATTCTTAACTAGCAGTTATCCTTTGAATTGGTTTTTATCAAAAATCCATCAAAAGTTCATCAAAGATGAACATGCAAAAGCAAAACAAAGGAGATGGTCATTTACCTGAAATTATGAAGATGATGTGCAAATCAGTACTTCCTTAATCAAACATACACAAGCTAAATTTTGTGATCAAGACCAAATCCTTCTTCTTTCTTTTCTTTCTTGGTTGAATCCTGACACAAATATGAGTAGCTCTAATCCGCATCTAAGGAGCCCCGATTGAGGTGATTCAAGTGGCCACCGAACTGTCTCAACCTCTCCACCTCTTTCCGCCACCGTTCACCGAAGTCTCCGCTACCGGAGAATCGAAACTGTCGCCGGAAAAATCCCAGCGACATGTTCTGTTCAGCCGCATAAAAATCTATCTTCCCAGCATTTAAATCGAGAACTCACCGTTGGATCTGATCTAACATGTGTTGTGAAGCTTCAGCCAAAATTTGAGGATGATCCAACAGTTAAATCTTCAGGAAATCATACTTATTTGCAGCTGGTTTAGAAAAAAACAAGATTTCTACTCCCAACACTCTTTCTCAACAACTTGCATCTGCTTCTGTAAGAACTTTAGCACTTTTTTTTAAAGTCTCATGTTACAACCAAGCTCCTATAGTCTTTAGTTGAACATAATCAGCCCCAAAACATAGGTTTTGGTTATAAACTATACTCACCGTCAACTCTAATAAACAATATTTCATCATATTATTTATTTCATACTATAAAATATGGACACATACTAGCGAATTTAACGATACGAGTTTTGGGGCGTTACAAGTTAGCCTAAGTTCATGATGAATAATCATAAATCGATTATTACCACAAATTCGGCCAAGTTCATATATATATATACATATATATATATATAGTTAGAATAGTAATCCCAAGCTAAGTCCATCATAAGTTTCATAGATTATCATGTAAGTCAAGCATGGAGGTTTAATCTTGTTGTAAGATTCACCACTACACAAATCATCACAGGGATGATTCGGAGGGTCATGAATAACAAGAAATAAAACTAACTAATACATTCTCAAGTAGCCAAGTAAATCCTAACCCGAGTGAACCACCACAACATGGAAAGAGTTAACTAAGTGTTGGAGGCTAGACGGGTTTATGTTACTTTGATACTAGATTTATGTAAGAAAGTATGAGTTTAGTAAAGTTTAAATCATAATATTCCAAAACAGAAAGTTTGGACCTCAAAATGGTGATGTTCCACCTTAGATTACAATGGTAATATTGTGGAAACACTCCTAGAGGTGTTCCAAGCTTTGTAGAAGAAGATTTGGTGAAGAAAGTTGATAAAAAGTGAGTTTAGACTCACTTTTGCACTTAAAGGTTTTCTGCCTTGTACTTGCAATTCTAGAGATTATGAGAGTGATTTTAGAGTTTAGAAATGCTAGGAAAGTTCAAAAGAGTGTTAGGGAACTTGTATTTATAGTGGTGAAGTAGGGTTTGGTGTTAATGATGCTTTAAAGACAATTAGGTGAGAGTTGGAGATGAAAAATGGACGAATCTCGTACACCAAATGAACTTTTTGCGGATTCAGGGGCTAGACACCTCACGGAGGTGAAAGGGGGTGGGAGTACGTGTACCGCGGCTCCCCTTGCTTGCCTACTTTCACTTATTGACAACTTTGGTCCCTGAAGTTTGGTGAGTTTGATGTTTTGAGGTATAACATGTATAAAGAACATGTAATTAAGTACGAATCGAGTATTAAAGCATAAATCGAGTATCATGAATGCATTATTATGTATGTTGCATGTATAATGAGTATTAATCACGTATTTACGACTGATTGTATGTAAAACAAGTACGAGTTTACGTAAAGGACAAATGTGTATCAAACATGTACGTAATTTGAAGGTAAAACGAGTATGTACAATTGAAGTATAATTCACATAATACAAGACAAACTTTCTAAATAAGGAAGGTTCTAAAAAGCGAGGCGTTACAGTCTCCCTTCCTTTAGGAAATTTTTTCCCGAAATTTATTCAAGAGGAAGACCTTGGAAAAAGCATTTTGGCTAAAATGGTTGGCTAAATCGAAATTTTGAAGTTTGAAGCGTATTAAAAATGCATAGAAATTTTGTGGAATGAAAAGGGTAGGTTTGTAAAAGTAGTTCATTTGACTAAGGTGATTTGAGGCATCCATTGTAAGTGTGAGTAAAAACGTGCATGTGTGTGTAGGCAAAGTGAGTTTGACTAAGTTCGAATAAATCGATGGGAGAAGTATTTTAAAAGGATGTTATCTAAGAAGAAAAGTTTTCGTATAAAGTAGTATATATTTTGATGAAAAGTGCGGCCCGCATCGTTGGTCGTAAGAAAGGTTTATCGGTTTTAAGGAGTATCAGTAAAATCACATGTTTGTAGAAAATTGTTTATTGGTGAGGAATAGGAAGGTTAGGTATTTATGAAAAAACTTTTGTTGGTAACGGGCCAACTAAGTATGTTTGTGCATAAATAAAGAATGGAAAATAGTTTAAAAGTAAAGAGGTATTTTAGGGATTGAACGTTTAGACCGATTTATTGCAAATAAGTTGTGGATATAATGTCAAAAGAATAGTTGAAAATAATCGAAGTATGAGACTGATCGAATGATTTGATAGATGAATGCAAGGGTAGGAATGGTATGATAATTGAATATATTGCGAATATGAAGTATTGAGGGTGAGGTTTCGTCATGGATAATCGGATATCGCGCGTTTAGCAGTGCGTTTATGAGTTACTAAAGTTTGCTTAATCGTGTTTCAATAAGGTCTGGGAAAAACACCGAATTTCTCATGGCACGTTTTACGAAAGTTTGGTAATATGGAAAAACACTTATATATAGGATGTACCAGCGGCGTATCCACCATGTTCTAACCATGTTACGTCGTTTCGTTATTCGGTGTCATGTTACGTTCCGTGTCTTACCATAAATAGTAGAACACCCTATGATTTTCATGCGACTACCACTATAATCCCGTGTGCACCCGCGATTACATTGGTCGTTGCATGATCCACATAGTTTGTACTAGCAGGGTATGAGTCAGGGTATACAGTAACATTAAAAATGAGAATGTGTGTGTGTGAGAGAGCGTATGAAAAAATTAAGTATGCAAGCATGATTATGTTTAAGTATGTATGTGACCAACGTAAGTGAACCACTCGGGTTATGCTTACGTATAGGTGCGAATGTACGAGTATGAGTATGAGTATGAATGATGAAAATTGCGTACATAGTATAAATCGAATCATAACGAGTTTAAGTATGTAAAATGATCAGGTAGTTATGAGCGTGTGAAAACGACGTGTAATGATAAATTGTGTGAGATTGTCATGAAATATTGATTAAAACGAGTACCATGATATGTATGTGTAGTTGTTTGAGCAAATCGTTGAGTTTATTGATTCAAAATGGATTTAGTTTGTCGGGAGTGGAGAATTAAGTTTGTGAATGTCAAGGGAATATAAGGTATCCATTTGTTACGCGAGGTGTATTTTGTAAAAAGGAAATGCTACTATTGTAAAAAAAAGATTTACGTATGTCGGAGGTTGTCTACTCCTATGAAGTTTCCTTGCCCACGTGTTTGGATTTAGAATTGTGTATTAGCGGTGTCTGAAAAGGTTTTTTTGAAAACGGTAAGTTTGCATCATTTAAAGTATCTTGTATTAAAAATAAGAAAAGTTGTATTTCGAAAATTCTCGTGAAAATTTTGATTTCGAGTAGGATTTTAGCAAAAGGAACTTATAGATAATCGAACTTCGTTGGTATAGTCGTGTAGGTGTAGGGTTTCTATGTCTAGCGTGTGTATTGGGTGTGAGTTTGAGCAACGATTGTGGTAAGTTGATTGAATGGTAGTTTGATGATAAGGTGTTAAGTTTCGACTAAGAGTTTATAGGTTTGGTTCCTTGGTGTTTGCGACCTGGTGTATGAGTAAGTTACTATTCGTGGGTATCAGAAGTTCCTCTAGGTATGGTTCATATCGAGTTTCTTGGGTTGTGAGTCTAGACTAGGGTTGTAAGATTCTTGTGCTAAGGTATCGATGGATTTTCTGGTAGGAGAGCTAGTATTAAGTTAGGATATGTTGTTGAAAATTAAAGACTCGGGGTGTATGGATAGGCTATTTGCATTTGTTGGTTAGGTTGGCTATGAACTAATTAGGTTTTTCTGACTAAGCGAGGTTAACGAAGCGACATCTATAAGATTTTATACGTATGTGAGAGAAGGTTTTGCTTGGTTCCCTATTGGGAACAAAATGTCTTTAATATAATGGTATAATGTGTTGAATACGAATTTCGTGGGCAAGAGATTCATTAGGCCGATTAGGTTGATAAGTAGCATTTCATAAGATTTTGAAAATCGGGTGATAAAACATTTAAGATATGATTAGGAATTTCGTGCATGTGAGTTATGTAAAATAGATTGTATGGTAAGAAACTCGTTTGATAAAAATGATGAGATTTGAGATCTTTGCATAAGTAGAAATTTGACAAATGATAAAAGTTTTAAGTATAAGAATTGATCATGCGGTTGGCATAATAATGTTTCTTTGAAAAGTAGAGTTGGTAACGATCACCGAGGTAAAGAAATCAACCCTAGGTCGTTGGTGAAGTCGCTGTAAGAAGGAAAGGAGCGGAGCTAATCGTCAAGGTAAAGAAATCACTACTATCTTGATGATATGACCCCATTTTGGGATTATGAGTAGTGTCCATCTTGCGGTGTCATTTTAAAATCATATATGTATAAGTAGTTGCAAGACATACGAAGAGGATAAGTATAATATGTATATATAATCATTGTGAAATAAATTTTTGAATTTCGAAAAGGAGAAGTTTGATTCATGTTGTGCATAAAATCAATACTAGTATGACGTTGTTTTGACAAAAACTTGGATTGTTCCGAAATGGAACTTTGACTAAACCAAAGTGGCCGAAAATTCTTTTGAGTTTGGGTAGCATGCTTTGGCCTAATAGGTAGAATACTCTCGCCGAAATTTCGGTTAACGGTATTCACCCTTCTGGTTACTACATGTCCCTAGTCAATCGAAAGTTCAAGGGGCGTTCTAAAGAAATGGGCGTAGTTGGATAATGCCCCACCCTTGGGCGTTGTTCGACATGTGTCACTTCCATAATTACCCTTTTTTTATTGTTAAAACAAATAATATTCTAGTAATTAAATAAAATTACATAAAATATAAAACAAATACAAATAATATTTTTAAAACTAATAATATTTTTTAATTCTCTTCTTCGCTTTCGCCATTCCCATCATCTTCGTCATATGATTCTTGCTCTCCCTCGTTTGGAATATAACTAACCGACCACCCGTGTTCGACCAAATCAAGCGCTAACTCACTATGTGCCGCTTCAGACCGGAATTCATGTGCATTCTTCACTCTTTCTTCCATTGTTGCTTGTGGATACTCCTGAACGTTTTCCGGTACATAGTTCTGACATATTGCTTTTCCTTTGTCTTCCAAAATCATATTATGCATTATTATACAAGCGTACATAGCATCTCTCATTTTTTCTTTGCTCCATGCACGACAAGAATTTCTCAAATAATGTCACCGTTGTTGAAGAACCCCAAAGCATCTCTCAATACCCTTCCGCGAAGACTCTTGAACCTTTTTAAAGTGAGCTCTTTTTTCATTGTACATGTCCCTGAATGTTTTCACGACAATTGAATACTTGGGATAAATTCCATCGCATAAATAGTATACATGTGGGTAGTAGTTCCCGTTTGCATAAAAAGATGTTTTGGCAGCTCGACCAGATATGTAGTCTTCTACCAATGGAGACTGCTCGAAAACGTTTAAATCATTGCATGACCCTGCGACAGTAAAGTAAGCCGACCATACCCAAAGGTTCTGTGAGGCAACCGCTTGAAGCTGGCAACGGTAATTGGTCAATTCAAGTTCGATCCGACGTTGAATATAGAACGCTCCAAACGAATTTTGCCAAAAAAACGTCCACGGGGGCGGCTTGGGGGGCGTGGTCTGGCGCTTTCTTCCAAAAAACGCCCAAAATTAAACGAGTACGGATGGTCTAAAGTGACATAAGTGAGGATTGAACTTGGGTCTCCATTGGAAAACCCAAACCTCCCTACCATTAGGCCACAAATGATGGATCATATTGAACAACAATTAACGATTTATTATGTCTGCAACGCAACTCGCATTGGCATAAGACTTTGGGGAGTGGGGCGTTTTATGGGGCGGGGGATGCCAGGCAACCCTGGCTAACCCACATCGTGCCAGCGTTGGCCACGACGTTGCCCCGCTAGCGTGGCTTTGAAGCCTGGCGTGGGGCAGGGGGGGAGGGGGAGCTGACTTGGCTGGCTAGTATTGGCTAGTGGCATATTACCGTTGGACTAGCCGTTGGCCAACGCCGCTAACCCACGCCCCTTTCACACCACACTTTTTTTGGTGTGGACTGGTGACAAGTGCCACGTGTCAAGTAATGCCACAAACCCAATCCCTGCACACCACATACCATATTCTAGTATTATATTACGTTACTCTGATTAATTTTATTGTATATGTTAGTGATTGATATAAAGAATAACTCAAATGTAAATAACTTGATAATTAAGAAGTGATTGATATAAAGAATAACTCAAATGTAAATAACTTGATAATTAAGAGGTGAAGTGAATGGGAGTATCTTATATCACATCTCAAAAGCTAGACTGACAGAGCTAAATCCTTTGGAGTGTGAAACAGCTCAACGAAAGATGTGGGTAGGGACAGACAGCAAGGCAGATAAAATAGGCCATATGTAGTAAATGATAGAGTCAAACCTGACAATTCGGTTCATCATTTTCTCATTTACAGGTCCTCAATTCTTTTGCTATTAGGCCGTGGGGTATAGGGCGGGGGTTTGGGCGTGGGTTGGGGTAAAACGCCCAAGTGACCACCCCGGGTGGGCTTGGGTTTGGGCGTGGCCCCTTGGGGCTTGGGTTTCAAGCCGGGCGTGGGGCGGTATGGCGAAGCGAGGTGGCATCTTCTCATTGGGTCACCCGCCACGTGGGCAGGCGGGTGTTTAAATTTTGAAATTCAAACTGGTCCCCCATCCCCCCATCTTCTATAACCGCCATCCGGGTCCCCAAGGGGCCTATATATTGGAACCCCAACCCACCGGTCCCCCCATCCCACGAACCAAAACCCCACCGGTCCCCCATCCCACGAACCAAAACCCCACCGGCTACACCCACTGTCTTGAACCCGCTACCCCGCTGGTCCCCCCCATCCCACGAACAACACCACTATGGCATCCTGGACCCGTCAAGAAGAAATGGCACTCGTAACTAGCGTCGTCGACGCTATGAAGGGCCGGCCACCGGGCCAAACAAAATATTGTGCGGAAGCATTCGCGGCCTACCGACAGAACGTCGGTAACGACCGCCACAACCTCAACGCGTGCCAACATAAATGGCGCGACCTAAGGCCCAAGCTCGAGCGTTTCAAGGCTTACTACGAAGCGGTTCCCGGTGGCGAGTTAAGCCACGAGGACCGGGTGGCGGTGGCAAACATAGAGTTTCGAAGCGTGGAAAAGAAGGCGTTCGACAAGATCGAACTTTTTGAAATTTTTTTAACGCTTTAGGTTTTTTTATTTTGTAATTTTTAGAAGTTATGTAATTTTTAGGATTATGTAATTTTTAAAATTTTAATGAAGTTTTAGGTTTTTTATAAATGTTGTGTGATTTTTTTATAAATTTTTTGTATTTTTTTTTTTAAACATTTGCCACGCGGTGCACCCAACCCAAGCCCAATCCACGCCCCGCCATACCCCGCGGACACGTATCCGGGCAGTGGGCGGCCTCCCATTCCACGTGTCACTAAATGCCCAACCCAAGCTCCAACCCAAGCCCCACCATACCCCACGGTCTTAAATCATTTTGGATTTAGCTAGTGTGGGGTGGTGTTCTATTGACAAATGCAATTTTTTTAAACATCTTGTGAGTATGAGTTTTTGAATTCAAGTCCCACAAACGATAGAAGTAAAAAAGTTTGATGTTCAAAAAAAAATCAATTTGGATTTGCTCAAGAAAAAAATTGTTTTACAACAAAAATACATCTTGGGGCCTTATTCCATAAAAGCATACACTTCTTCTAAAACATTAAGTCATATATACATGTTATTTTTTAAACCATATGTAGTGGAAGAAACAAATAATGTCCCATCTAGGGCTGTAAATTAACCAAACGTTCGGCGAACAGTTCGTGAATCGTTCGGCGGGAAGTTCGTTTGTGTTCGTTCGTTTATTAAACAAACGAACACGAACAAGAAATTTCGTTCGTTTAGTTAAATGAACAAACATGAACATAGGACGTGTTCGTCCGTTTATGTTCGTGAACATTCGGTAACATGTTCGTTTATGTTCGATAGTTCATTAGTGCTTTTAGTTTTTATGTTTATTTAAATACTTCAAAATTCCGACAAATTAAATATCTAATAAGTGTCAGTGTATTATATATTCTATTCATGAACGATTGTTTGTGTTCGTTTGTTTCCATTTGTGTTCATAAACATTAGTTTGTGTTCATTTGTGGTCGTCAACGTTCATTGCCTAAAATTAACAAACAAACACAAACGAACACGAAAAAGTTCATTTCCTTAACAAACAAACACGAACATAAAATCTCGTTCGATAAGTGTTCGTGAACGGTTCGCGAACACATATATTTCTTAACAAACAAACACGAACAAGGTCTTGTTCGTGTTCGTTCGGTTCGTTTACAGCCCTAGCCCCATCTTTGGGAGTTTTCCGTCATGTGACAGTCCAGTCAGCAATGAGGCATTATAGGGCGTTTTTTTTCTTTCTAAAATGGGTGTAGTGGGATGTGGGCATTTGTGGGGCATTATGTTAAAAGGGGTATAATATAATTAAATAAAAAACCATCAAAAAATGATATTGGTCAAACAAAAAGAAGAATCCCTGTCATCGGCCAAACATTTCTAACAAAGCCGTTAGAAAAAGCACGCCCAGGACCATTTTTTGAAAAAAAAATGCCCGGGGGGTTGTTTCAAGGCGTTGTGGGGGCGTTTTCTAGGGAAAAACGCTCCAAAACCCCCCACTACGAGTGATCTTAGCATTTGCATTGGATTCATGGTAAGACTCGTCAACTAAGGCTATTGGGTGTGTAGATGGTGCATCACTTGGTGATGGACCGCCACATAAGCAGCTAGAGATGCATAAAATAACTGGTTAATTAACCGTAATTGGTTATTAACTGAAACCATAACCAGTTAATAACTGCTCGAGGAATAACCGGTTAGTGGTCATTTTTAACTGTAGGTTAGTAATCGGTTAAGGTTATTTAGTTTAGGAACCAGTTATTAACTGATTTTTTAACCGGTAGACCGGTTAACCGTAAAAACCGCAAAAAATAAAAAAAGGCAAAAAATCAGTTAATTAACCGAAAAAACTGATTATTAACCGAGCCGGTTAAAGTAATTAACCGAACCAATTAAAAAATAATCGGTTAATGTCAAAAAGTCAAATTAACCGGTATAATCGGTTAACCGAACCAGTTATTGAAATTAACCGGTTTGTGCACCTATATAAGCAGCAACGTCATCGGGGGGCCATCACCTCACCCAAGTGTGGGCCTGAGGTGTGGGTGATGAGCCTCCTTTTTTGTTAATTAACATTCAAAATATATAAATAAAAATAATAATAAAATAATATATTAATGTTATTTTATGTGTCCTAAATCTAAATTAATTCAAAAAGGGTAAACAAGTAATTTTATCATTAATTCAATTAATTAAAAACTTCCCATAACCGCCACCTTAATAATAGGAACTGGATTTTTTTAAAAGAACTCTATAAACACCATTCAGCAAATATATAATACCATTCAGCAAGTATATAACACCATTCAACAAGTATATAACACCATTCAGTAAGTATATAACACCATTCATTGACTAAACATCTGATCGAAACATATTTTTTCTTTATATAAGTATAGCAATATGGTACTCATATTAAAGATTAAAAAACGCTCGTTATTATGGTGTAATTTTTTTTTTAAAGTTACGTATAAAAAGTTATTGACGTTTAAAAAAGACGGGGGGAAGTTACATGTGCATTAATGTTAGTTTCTTAATTTAAAAATGTTAAATTTACCTATATACCCTTAATCTAGAAAATTAATATGTTTAATAGTAAACATTATTTACAATTTTGCCATTATGATCTCAACCATTAGATCAAAGATCTAATGGTGTAGATTCTTTCTTAACTTTCTTACAAAAAACCCTTTTTTTTACAGAAACACACACACACACACACAGATATATATATATATATATATATAGATATCAAGGTTTAAAACTCAAATTGTATAAGGCTTGGTAATCCAGGGGGTAAAGTGTAAATGTCTAAATTAAACCCTAAAACGTCGCCCAAACAAACATGCCTATGGCCAATGATCTCTAGATCAAGTGGTGGAAGACTTGCATTTCTCTTGAGAGATGCAAGTTCAACTCTCACTTGATGCAGAGTGAGGCAATGGTGGACAATGATAGGAGACCCAGGGAAACCTGTTCGATCCTTGAGCCAAATGGGTTTTACCGGTAATTTCACCGCCGTGCTTACAGGCGGGTGGGTTACCGGGTTTTCCCCGGAATTGGTGGTGGACTCGGGTTACCCTCGGAGTACTCCGTTTGGTCCAGTGGGTGCCCCGAGAGTACTCGGGATTGATTATGTTGGAGGTTAAAAAAAACTGCACGTTGTCTTTTTCGAGTTTTTGATGTCGGACAATTTCGGCCACAATTAAGCATTTCCGGTAACCTTAAAAACTGACACGATTTCATCTTATTATTCTAATGATTCGAATTACCAACGGGTTTATTTTTTAAATTGGCCTCGTCGCTTGCGTTGGTGAGGCGACGAAAGTGACGAAACGGATCAGGCAGGTGTGCCGTGCCTCGACGGCCACCCACCAGTCTAATAAACACTAGTGATTCTCACAATATCATTTTTGTCAGCTAGCTTATGCTTTCAACTCACACCTTAAATCAGCCATTACAAAAGTAGAGTGGTTATGGAACCAATCATGGAGTTGTTTACCACAAATAATTGGGTTATGATCGATCAAATGATTTTTTGTTTGTTTGCATTGGATTTACTTTTTGTATGTGGAGCAAGTTGAAAGTACTAAGAATAAAAGCTAGATTAGAAACATCGTTAGAAAGAAAAGGAAGTCACTCTAAAAAAGAGGATGTGTGCATAAATACATATTCACCAAAATGTATTAGGGTATCCGGGGCACTCTCGGGGAGAGGGTTCGGTGACCACATTCCCCGATCGGGAACACCGCCGCCATACCGCGGGGACCCGATTTGGGGAGGGTCTTCGGCACTTCTTCACCGCGTTGAATTGGCACGAGGTTGAGGAACGGCTATTTTGCAACGGTCGAATTTAAAAAAAAAAATCACTTTTTAAACAAATATAAATAACCACACCCACTTCACTAATTTTTTATACTCTCAAACCACACCCACTTCAAACCGAGCAATGGAGAACCAACCCCGCGAAGCCAAGAAAAAAACTAAGGGACGGGGCAAGCAACCGTCTCGTGTTGGTTCGAGCGGTGCAAGTGCACAACCACAACCCCCTTTCGGATATACTTCACAACCCCCCGTTTTTTTTCCAACAACCTTCACACCCCTCCTTTTACAACACCCAAGCAACCAACCTTCAACCCAATTTCGGCTATTTTCAAAATTTGTTATCAATGGATCCACCTCAATCCCCCACCTTCGACCCATATGGTTTTCGTTCCCCACAAGTTCCATCTACACGAGGAAATGTTGAACGTCCTCTACCTATTTACGACGACGAGGAGGTAGTGCCCGAAACTCAAAATTTGGGCGACGATGAAGATGACAACGGCGACGATGAATATAATGTGGATGAAGACGCCGGCAACGAAGAAGATGACGCTCTACCAACGGGAAAAATGGAGAGCCAAAAATGGACAAAGGTCCAAGAAGAGGCGTTGGCGAAAGCGTGGGTACATTGCTCTACCAACAAAAAAAAGGGCAATTAACAAAACCGCGATAGTTTTTGGCGTAAGATTTTATATCATTTTAACGACACCGTTGGTGGAAGTAACCAGACCGTGCATCAAGTACGGTCTAAATGGGGCCCGATTATGACGAAAGTAAACTTGTTCAACGGCCTATACCAACAAGCGGTAAAAATTATATTTTTTAACGTTGTATATTTTTTAACACTTGTTATTTTATAATATGTAGGATCGTACACGAGGAAGCGGGTGTAGCGATATCCACGTGATGAAAGTCGCTTTAAAGGAATTTAAAGAAAAATATCCGAACGGTTTTCAACATGTCGAGGCATGGGAGGTCGTTCGAAAACACGACAAATGGGCCCAAGTCCCATTGTTGGGTGAGGAAGGGGAAGGTTCGGGACAAAAAAGAAAGCCCGTTGAGGTGGACCCTTCCATACCCGATATGAACGAAGACCCCTCGCCACAAAGAACACAACGGCGAGACAAGCGTCAAGCGACATCGTCCGAGGGAAGCTCGGCCGAGTTGGCGGCACAATTCAGAGAGTACACCGCCATGAAAGAAAAGAAGCACGCGATTGAATTGGAGGCGATTGAATTGAGGTAGAAAAGAGAGTCGCGGGCTCTCGAGCTCATATCGGAACAACGTGAGACGATGAAAAACTACAATTACGATCGAGATATGGAAACATTCATCAAGCCGCACGACGATGCTCCGCCAAATATGTTGCCGTTCATCCTCGCCCGAAAACGCGACATCGCTAACAAGTACGGGTGGCCGTGCGATTTCTAAAATTTTTATTTTCTAGTTTTAATGTAATTTTAATTTTCTAGTTTGAATTTAATTTTTATTTTTATTTTCTACTTTGAAATGTCTTTTGTTAAATTTTATTTAATTTTTATTAATATTTTTTATAAACATGCATAATTACAACAAATAAAAAAACAAATAAAAAATTAAAAAACCAAGTCCCCTAAGAGGGGAGTGCCGCCATCAAATTAGGGTGTGAGGGGAGTTTAAGAGGGGAGTTGACGTGGCATAACGTAATTGGTGTGCGTAAGAGAGGGGACTCCCCTAATAGGGGAGTGCCCCTCTCACCCTTAAGAATCAGGGAGGGGCTGAGCTTTGAAGGGATGGGGTCCACCCGTTTTCGTTAATGTTTCGATTAAAAGTGTAATATTTCTGTTTTTTCATCCGAAAAATTTAAGATTATATAGGTCCGTCCCCGGCAATTGTTTTGTCTAAAAATTCCATGACTTTTCACAATTGCGAAAATTTTCATCAAGCTCTACTAAACAAAAACCAGACTAGAAACCGTGAATCATCTGACCCACTTTTCACTCTCTCATGAATTATGAATTAACCCGTTGTGTTATTTATGTAATCCAACTCAGTTTGACCATATTAATTTTGAAAACACTACTCTTGGGGAAGATTTCATCCAAATACTACACAAATAAACTTTATAAAACAATTTTTATAAAAAGCGTACCATTTTTATAAAACAATTTTTATAAATAGCGTACCATTAATTAATTAGTGAAATTATAAAAAGCGTACCATTTTTATAAAACAATTTTTATAAATAGCGTACCATTAATTAATTAGTGAAATATCATTAAGAAAGGATATATAAGATATAAAATTTGGTTTGGATATACATAATATGGATTAGGATCAAATACAAATGATCTTAATTGTAAGAAGTGTAAGAAGAATTTATAAAGTGACAAGTGTCCAATAACCTAAAAAAATCCACTACACAAAAAAAAAAAACTTAAACATCCACCACCACCAAAAACCTAACCCCCCCCCCCCTTCCCCATCACCCACCACAAAAAAAAAAGAGTTAATTGCCAAAATCGTCCCTGAGGTTTGGACACATTTACCATTTTCGTCCAAAATGACAGTTTGGTATTATTTAGCCCCACAAGTTTGTCACTTTTTGCCATTTTCATCCAAATGCCTAACCTAGTTACCCAAATGCCCAACCAGGTTACTTTTTACCCACTTTAGGGTATTTTTGAAATTTGAAAATGATAAGGGGGTAAATTGTAAAGTGGCTAATGTATACATCTTCAAACATCATCATCATCTTCATCATCTGCAAGAACATAACATCATCATCTTCATCATCTATATATCTCTCTCTTTCTCTCTACATTCTCTCTGTCTTCTCCATCACCAACAACCACCTCACCACCACCGTGTGCACCGCCCCTACCCGACCACAACCTTGAACCTGCTCCATTGGACCACCTACCTTCCACCTGCCACCACCCCCACCCCCACCGTCACCACCATGAAAACCCCTCAAACCCACCACCGTAACTACCATGAAAACCCCTCAATCAAAGTTACCCTCTCACTAAAACACTTGAATCCCCAAAGTCCCAAATGTTTTCACCTGTAAAACCTCAACAACAACAACCCATCAACTTCTACCACCACCAACAACAACCACCCCCCAACATGATGATCAACTCCACCCCCCAAATCATCGACACCACCACCACCAGCGAAGAAAACACCACCACCACCAGCGAAGAAAACACCACCACCAACATCTCAACACCATCATCACCAACATCTTTCTTACGCTCACTCTGCTTCAATCTCTACTCTTCATTCACGCCGATGCAACCGATTCTCAACAGCTTATTCTCTTCAAATCAACTCTGCAAAACCCTAGCCTGATACTAAACTGGTTAGCCGGAACAACTCCTGCAATTTCACCGGTGTCACCTACACAAACTCAACGGCAACCGGATCTTAGCGGCAACCGGATCTCTGGAAACGCTAATATCACCGGTAATGTTGTTGTGATTTCTCGGTGTAGTAGACTTCTTAGCTCTTTAGATCTTAGCGGCAACCGTATCTCTAGTTCTGTTAAGGATTTGAGATCATTATCTAGTTGTGTGAATCTGAAAACCCTAATTTTGTCAAGAAATTTGTTAGAGGCGAGTGAGTTAGCATTAGGAAAATCGTTAGGGCTTGCACTAGCGGTTGTTGATTTGTCGTTTAATCGGATCTCCGGGCCGGAGGTGGTGGCGGTGATAGTAGATGAGAGAGAAGCACAAAGAGATGAGAGAGAGAAGCAGAAAGAGATGAGAGAGAGTAGATGAGGTGGTGGGGATCTGTGTGTATTTATATATATATATATATATATATAGGGTTAGGATCATTTCAGAACTCTAAATAATTGCAGAACTAGCAGAACTCCTAATAAACAATCATTTTATATATAAGTTTTTGTATTTAGGATCTTTTTATCATCTATTATTTGTATTTCTTTGATTACATACATGTTAAAAGTAGTTTACATATGTTTAATTGCCAAATTATATATATGTGTCATAACTAATTACATATATGTAAAAAACCTAGTTTACATATGTGTAATTATAAAATTACATATAAAAAATGTTAAAATGACTCTTAATATGTATGTAATCGTAAAAATACACATAATAAATGATAAAATTATCCTAAACATAAAAATGTATAAATAAAAAGATTATTTATTGGGAGTTCTGCGAGTTCTGTAAATATTTATGGTTTTGAAATGATCCATATATATATATATATAGGGGACCGCTAAAATGAGAACCACCTCCAGTTGTAAGAACCGTGAGAACTTTTTGATCCGAGGCAAGTTGGACCAATTTTTTTTTTCATAAACGTAGATGCATGTATTATAAACACATTTGTAAAAAAAAATTCAAAAAAATGTCGTGTGTGTAGTTTTGAACACCACAAGTTTGTGTTTACGGGTACTGTAAATTTTAAATAAAATTTACGGGTCCCGTAAACGCAAACTTTGGGTGCTCAAAACAACACACCCGACATTTTTTTTTGATTTTTTTTTTACAAATGTGTTTATAATACATGCATCTACGTTTATGAAAAAAAAAATTGGTCCACCTCGCCCCGTACGGTGTAGTTCTCACGGTTCTTACAACCGGAGGTGGTTCTCATTTTAGCGGTCCCATATATATATATATAAAAATTTAAAAAAACATAATTACAAGTTACCCCTTTTAATTGAGAAATTTCAAAAGTACCCCCT
>JARYGA010023154.1:0-46265 GCA_030545235.1 Helianthus tuberosus | reverse complement strand
TTAGAAAACTTTGCGTAGAGTTTTTCTTGTTGCAGAAGTCTAAGAATACACCGGAGATGTTTTCCATGATCAGCTTGGCTCTTTGAGTAAATAAGTATGTCATCAATGAAAACAATGACAAACTTGTCTACCTACCACACAGGAAATTACCAATGAGCTATTGAATTCTATGCAACCCATCCTTCAAGCTCAGAGGAATTTGGCTGAAAGTAACTACAATTTCAGTTTGGAATTTATCAGAAATTTGGTTGATGCTAGATATAAAGACTCACAAGCAGAGGTTATGAACATTAAGGAACATATGTTGAAACTTACTGGCTCCACACCTATATCAATCTTTGAGAAAGATGATGATGATGATGATGATGATGATGAGATGATGCCAAAAAGGGGGAGAAAGATTCATTGAGAAAGTTGCCACCAGATTCAAAAGCTAATCCTACAGAAATTGTATCCTCTGCTGAACCTAAATCCAAACCTTCTCCAAAAAAACTACCACAAAAGAAGGAGAAAATAGCTTGAACACCATCATCACCCATTCTGTCAATAGATGCTGATATAACAAAAGTATCAGCAGATGTTAGCCAAAAAGCTGCCGAGACACCAGTTGTTTCAGCAGAAGTTTGTCAAACATCTGCCATGATCATTTTCACTACACCAACCACAATCCAACCACCTCCAACGTCACAAAGATTTCCCATACATTCATCTTCACTACCAAAACGTTCTCCTTCACCAGAAATCATGTCCACACGTAAGAGAAAAACTCATATTGTGTTAGAAGATTAAATAAGCAATCCCTGTATCATCTGCCTCCATTCAAAACAGTCCATGCTCATCATTTCCACCTAGAGAACCTACTTCATCTCTTCCAATTGCTACACTACCATCAGTCATTCCCCTAGACGCTCAATATCCTCTGGAGTTAGTCATTGTTAAAGGTGAAATTGAATCATTCTTCACAATAGAGGATCCATCTAAAAGATCCTTCCCATCTATTTATGGCTATAATAAGCCTCAAAACTTAGCTGAGTATCTGAAATTAAAAGTATCACATGCTGAGGTTATAGCAAGAGAGAATAGCATAGGGATAGATGACAGGGAATACCAGAGGTTCTTATCATTTCAGCTTAGCAAAGTCGTAAAACTTGAAGACTATGCTAGGGTGTCACACCCTGAATATTGCGGAAGCGTGATTATGGTGTGACTTTCTTAATACCATTGCATTCAATCATAACAACAACTATATGATAAAAAGCATAGATGTTCATCCATTAATTAAGTTTAAAACATAACAATTTTGTTTGAAACATAGACTTCAAATTCAAATTACAACCATACGAATTGTTTTAGAGTTCCATAAGGACTCATCAAAAGACTTTAAATAAAATCAAGTTTAGAATCATGTATCGCGTCCAGGATTAAGATACACATCCTAAACCCATTGACACCGGATGACATCTTTTATTCTTGACATAACTTGAAACATGCAAACGCCCGCCAGATCCACATCTAATTCCCTGAAATACATGTAGTTTGAAAACATCAACAAAAGTTGAGCGAGTTCATGTGTTTGTGTGTGTGTATGAATAAACCTTTGAAAGTACGTCTGTATGTATGTAAACCCTGGTATGAAAGCAACAAGGAAAACATATCACCAATGGTTTGCAAGGCCATTGATATGTGTGAAGTGATGCAGGAAAACTCAAACCTAGCAGAGTTGTCTCCGGGAATAAGACATAGTCACCTCATGGGCTACCCTGGTCCACATGGGTGTGGGCTCGCTACACCCAAATAGATCTATCACTCATGTCCCTCGGTCCTACAACGAGGATTAATGGCCTTAAGTGTTATACCCACCACTCACATGATCAAGCAGTACCCTTCCTTAGCTAACCATACCATGTATAAATCGTTTGTAAACAGTTTGTAACGTGTACTTCACCCCCAAAGTTATAAAACTGAAAACAGTTAAAAGAAAGGGGGGACATGAACTCACAGTCTTGCGTCTTCGGGTCACAGTAACTCAAAGCTCCTTCGGTGAACATGACTACCTACAACGTACTAATGTCTATTAGACGAACGGGCCGTGCCTTCATTTAGCATTTATGTTTTTGAGTTACATTTCTTCGTATATTCAATATTATTCCAAGTTATATAATTATTTGTTAAAATAATTAATATTTTAACTTAAATTATATTTATTAAATTTTGGAATAATCCTTAAAGCAATATATTTTAACTTAATACTTCCCAAGTATTTATACTTGTATTTCCTTCCCAATGATGGGTGTATTCGTATTTCTTATACTTGTATATTTTTGCCATGTATTGGTGTCGTATTCCGGTGTGTATTTATACATATGAGAATACTTATTTTTATTGTATTCATTAAGTATTCTTATACTTAATTTCGTATTAATTTTCCGGAATATTATCTTTAATAAAAGCCCACCAATATATACTTCCAAAATATATATTGTAATAAATATTATTTAGAAAAATTATTTATAATTTTTCTTTTGGCAAAAATATTTGTATTTCCATATAAGTTTCATAAATAAAATATTTTCAAGTCTAACTTTAGAAAATATATATAAACTTATTTTTATCCAAAATAATGTATTCCAAGTTTACTCAAGAAAATATATATCTTTCCCAAAAATAATATATCTTCTAAAAATTCCAAGAAAAATATATAATTCATACTTGTCAAAAATAATATATTTTTCCTTTGTCAAAAATATGATATATTCTCGTAGTAATTGTAAAAATCATATTTTCATTTCCTTGTGTCCAAAATATTATTTACCAAAATATACTTGTGAATATATTTTCCGGAATATTTATAAGTTACATTCCTTGTTCGGTTTCGCCAATATTTTGTGTGTAACTTGTATATTTATTCCTTGAGATGTTGGTAATATTTTGGATTGTAATCCTTGGTATTTTGATGTGTTATATTATTTCAAGTTCTAAAATAATATAACTAATACACCAAATATACAAATAATCACACATGTGGTGTCTTCTAAATATATATTTCCTAAATACATATTTAGTCACTTTTATTTATAAAAACCAACCTCCAATATTTGTATTTTTGTAACAAAAAATTATGGCAAAGTTTATGTAACAACTTATTGTTGAAAACACACTTGTAAGTGTATGTTTATAAATATTTTACTAAGTGTTTATATTTTTAGAAAATTTTGCCATAGTTTCCCCTAAAAATGGAGGTTTCCATGCTTTCAAGCATATCATTTTCTTTTGTAAAAATCATCACAATCAACTCTAAACAACTTACACTTACCAATTTTTCCAAAATCATGCTTAATCTACCACTTCATGAACTTGAAAGTTTAAGAAAATTTGTAGTAACTTGGTAGTGTGTTTAGTAAAGTTTAGTTACCCTTTAAAGTGTGGTTGTTTATTTAAAAACATCATTCTTGAAGGATTTAGATGTTTACAACTTGTAATCATGTTTTATAAAAATGTTTCTTTATGAAATTTTCTTGTTACACAAGTGTTTCTACACTTGTTTAACCATCAAAAATAGAGTTTGTTTATGTAAGAACCAAGTTTTAATGAAACTTATATTTTATCTTGGTTCTTTTGAAAAAACTTCCATGAATCTTTAGATCTACATGATTAACAAGTTACTTTGATCTTTACTTTCCAAGAAAACCATTTATTCATTCAAGTTCATGATTCATGTGTGGATGATCCATCATCCTACAACAATTTCTATTCTCTCATCTTGCTAGATTATGTTTTTAATCATGATCTAGCAAGATCATATGATGATCAACATCATTTCTACAAACAATCAATGATCAACAAGCATAACAACTCATATTCATCAAGATTACTTCACATTTTAAGCTTATGTTCATATTTACTTCTTATGATCTTTAGTGTTCTTCATGTTTTTTTATTATGATTCTTCTTTAACCACTAAAAATAGAAGTAAAATGGAGTGTACAAGGATCTTACCACTAGCTCAAGGCTAGGGATGATTCAAGTGTAGATATCAAGAGGATAAAAGCTAACAAGAGAGGTCCTTCAAGATTCAAGACCACCAAGCTTCCTTGTATGATCTTTAACACCCTTGTATGTGCTTAGAATAGATGAGATTGGATGAATGATGATGATGGTGGTGTGGTTTGGGTTCGGCCGAGAACATGAGCAAGGGAAAGAGGAGGGTAGTGTGTGTTTAAGTGTGTGAGATAATGAGCTTATGATCACAAGGTTGCTACTTATAACCATTTAATCAATTTAACCCTTGAATAACATGTCTAGTAAAGTGAATGCACATCTAATTTAATATTGAAATAAAATCAACAAGGTGGGGCCCTTGTATGGCCGTGAACTAGGTGGGGGGGGTCTAGCATAGGTTAAACTTGTTTAGTTACAATCTAGTTGAAATTCAAGTATCGGTTACGTGTTTCAGTTATTAGATATTTGTATGTGGTGTTATGATGTTCGGGGACCATAACTAGCTTGGAAATTTTAAAACAGTGCTTCTAGTGTAATTTTGGTGTTTCGGGTAGTGTCTGGTTGTTCGGTTGGTTACTGATTCGTTAAAGTGCTAAACTACGCAGTTTAGTGTTCTTTATGTACCCTTTTGTGACACGTTTAATTCCCGACACTTAGGAAAGCATTCAGGACCATTTAAGTATATTTCTGCATAAAATTAGATTGTTTAAATGCTGATTTATGCTGAATTTTGCCGAATTCAGCACTTTGTGTGGGTTTTAGGCACTTTCCGGCACTTAAACTATCACTTAGCAAGGCAGTTTTATGATCCTTACTTCCCTACACTCTATACTAGTGTGGTACTTAGTTTCTGGCTCATACTGGGTCTCAAAACACTGTCTGTCTATGTGCTGAGTTTTGTCAGCATTTGCTGATTTATCCGTTTACTGTGCTAACTGTGCTTTGTGCATCATTTATGTCAATAAGTTCGCATGCAGTAATGATATGACATTATGAAATATGTGATGCACATGTAAGTATAATACAGAAATCAGAAAGCAGTTAATTGTAATTCAGCACAGTCATTAAGCACTAATCATGGTTAATTAATTGTACGGATACCTGGATTTTTGGCAATTGTCACATAGGGACCTGAGTAAATCCATGTCTGAGAGGCCTGTAATTCCTGAACTTCAGATGCAACTGAGGGATGATTATGTTCGACACATTATGAATTACAAACCATATAATGCAACCGAAGATCAATTCAAAAACTGGTCAGCCGATGCTCTTAGAGAAGAGATCGACAGAATCACAAAAAATGCGCAATGATCCTCTGGTAAAGCCAACTCCACCTAATTGGAAGAAAGTCAAAACAGTGGATTCAGATGAGGTATTGAAGTTTAAAAGAATGAGAGCAGAGCTTGTGGCTGTTGGTTATGGTCCAACTAGATCCATTGCCAGATGGTCTAAACTGAAGATAGTTGAGACATACAAAAAGCTGGAAGAACTTGGAGCTGAAGATCCAAATGTTCTTCAAAACCTAGTCTATCCTACAGTTGCTACTCTGTCTCTAAAGATCCATACTCCGGAAAACCTTCTGTCATCATCTGCTTTATCTGAATCCATTTCAAATTTAGTTAGCAGACCACAATCACCAAACTCATCTTGAATAATTCCTTTCCCAAGAAAACTAACTGATCTAAAAATAGTAAAGTGGAAGTCATGCTAAAAAACCCAAGTATTGACTTTGATCATATCAGATGGTAGTGTTGAAGAGATTAAAATGGATAGTGCATATAATCTGAATGCATACGATCTCCAAGATTTGTTGGACCTTCAACTTAAAAGAGATGATGAAGAAGACATGTTTTCCCTGGACTTTGAACTACAATTCAAAGGACAAATCACAGAGATGTTGATGAGAAATAAAAATCAATAATAAAGAAGGGTTTTGGTATCATATGTTGTATAGGGAGATTGTTGGATCAGCAGCTGTGACATTGTCTCCAGTAGCATATTTAACCAGATCACAACATGTAGCAAAGGACATGTTGCTGCATAACAAATTCTTGATTGAGGTTTGATGAAAGTTGTTTAGGCAGGTGATTCTATGCTCTTAGTTAATGTTTGTTAAAACTTAAGTTGTATTCGAATTTTATTAAGTTTGTTAGACATCTTTTATATGAACTTATGTTTATAACAGTTTACATTGTCAATGGGTGGATACTCTCTTTTTTGAATAAGAGAATGGAAATAATCATATGTAACTGATATATTAACCGATAATCTATGTTTATAGTTGTGTTTTAGCTATAATAGATAACACGTTTTGGTACAATATCTATATACCTATCTATGCTTTCTATTAATATGTGTTATGCATGCTTTTCTAAGAAACCACCCGTGTTTGCACACGTGTCTTACCGCTAGTACTATATAATGAAGTAAATCTTGTGGGGACACATGTCAATACATGAGGAGCTCTCAAATAGTGTTTTCCCGCCTAGATAGACTTATTGCTATCATGTAAATTATAATGTGGATAAATTGTTTAACTTCAAATATATCTCCTATTTAAGTGCTAAAATTAGGGAAGTTTTCAAATAAATGTTTATTTGAAAACTTCCCTAATTTTACAATTAAAAACATTTATTTAAGAAATCATAATCTACATGATAGCGATACTTCTATCTAGGCGGGAAAACACGAATTGAGTGCTCCTCATGTTAGGGGTGTGCACGGTTCGGTTTGGTTTTTTGGTAAAACCAAAACCGAAACCGAAATGTCGGTTTTCGATGTGACAACCCGAATATTCAAGGTTAGCACTTCTTAAATCCCACAACCTTTGGCGTGTGTCCTTACGTTTGATTCATTAAATGTTTATGTGTACGTGTAATTTATTAAATGTTTATGTGTGTGTGTTGGGTAATTATATATGAAACTATTACATGTTTTTGGTTAGTCAATTAAACCGGGCCACAAACCTGCGTGAGACACACACACACATCTCTTGACTAATTGGGCTCCTCTCGTTTGACCCACACACTGAATCAGGCCCAAACTCAAAACCCCAGCCCATGTGTATGCGTATACATGATAGGGAGGTGTAATGTTACGTATTATTTGGGAATCAAGTGGCAGACCCTAATGCACACTCTTCTTTCTTGATTGATGGTAGCACATCATAGGCGTGTATTGTTAATATTAATTGTGTTAGTTGTGTGGTCACTTGTTATGTTGCATGCATAAGAGTATGGATGAAAACATGGAGTGATTGTTGCATCGTAAACTGTGTTGTTGGGGGGTGGGGGGGGGGGGGGGGGGGGCGACCATTAGTTGGAGTAAATAATTAATTTAATCAATCGATAAGGGTTATTGATGTTTGGTTGTGGTGGATTATTATATTGGTAGCTATTGACAATTGAATGATATGTATAAAAAATCGGTAATATATGATATTAGGATTCGATGGCTGCATGATTGTTTGGTGATGTATATACAAGATTTGTTTTGAGTTAAACTGAATATTGACTTGAATGAGTATAGTTAAGGGCGAAATTGAAACAATAACATACAAACTGTTTGTGGGCTAATAGGGTTCATGCAAATCTAGTTCTCATTAGTGATGACATTTGGCATAATTAAATGAATAATGAAGTAGGGTTTTGACGTTTAGAAGTTGTAAACGGATCATAGAAACAAGGAAGTCGTGAATTCGGTGATGGATTACACATGATAATATGATTGATGTTGGTTAGATGTTGATATAATTGTTTATGTGATAATGGTGATGATACCTGGTAACATATAAACTATATGAGCCAATGATCCTTTGGCTCAGTGGTGGAAAGGATTTGGGGTCTCCTTGGGGACTCCGGTTCGATCCCCATTGGGCGCAGGTGAGGCCAGGGGGTTTTACATTGCCACTTGATGCGTGGTTTCCTCCTGGAACGGACCGGGTGAGGCGTAAGCCTATGATCCAGTTCAGACTTCGGTCAAACCCCGAGCTGGTGAGGGCCGGGATATCCTGCCCTTATTGGAGGGACTTCCGGATTCGAACCCGGGTTACTTGTATACCCAGCTGTGTGTAAAAACCAGCTGGACTATCTGCCGTTCAAAAAAAAAAAATATAAACTATATGGTTTAGTAATAAATGGAGTAATAATTGTGTAACTGATCATCCGAAATCAATGATGTTGAATAACTAATTTAATGCACCCTTGGTCGCACACTAATAGCGTGGTTGCACACCCTCAAATGATCGCACACCGGCCCACAAGCCCAAACTGAAAAGCACACTAGTTGGGCCACGCTTGAGGATCAGGCCGCACACACACGGGCTTGTTTCAGGCCTGGGCTGCATCTTTTGACGGGTGGCACCGAGGGAACCGGGTCGCACGCGTTGGTTGGGCCGGGACCAGCTGGGGCGTGCACTGTTGAGAGAACTCTAATGGATTGCTAAGTGGAGTAGGCAGGGTATTTGTGAATATGTGATGCGTGACCCAAACAGCAATGAAGAACTATTAGGTGTTGAACTTTATATCATGCCATGTAGGGCTATGTTATGAATCAGTATGTATGTGCTAAATGCCTAAGATGTATTATGAGATCATGAGCATACTCTGCTAAGTGTTAATTACGTGATGTAAGTACTTGTGAACTGTTATGATACATACACTCATGTGATTGACAAACTAACCTATCGAGTGACATTATGATACATGCACGTGAGAGGGAAACCGATTAGTGATGCAAATGGTTGCTACATGTTATGACGTCTATTACACACAACCTACTAGAATGCATGATATCATTTTACGCAAAACTGATTGTTACAATGAATGTTATGGTCTGTGTGTAGCACGATTCTTTCTTACGATTTGCATGACGTTACGCGCACTACTTGTACGCTACCTGTGTAATGTGATTGTAGAATGCGTAATTTATGTGCATAGAACTGATCGTTACCGGTAACAATGTTAGGACGTGTATGATCAACTGATAAACGAGTGACTAATCTTACCGAGCAAACCAAAGGTGATTTCATCTCTTGAGCATGCGTCCCGGTGGTTGGGACAGTCTTTGGGTATCCCTGGGAAGGATAGGTTTTGGGTAACTTGTTTGGGTATTCCTGAGAGGAATACTTCTTGTTGTAAATCGGTAATGTTGGATAATATACTCTTCCTATCACCTTTAAAGTCCCTCCGTGTTGTTTGGTTACCTGAGAGGTAACAAGGTATTAGTTAGTAGCGCTACTTAGGTTTGGCAACCTCACCCCGTACCTGGGAGGACGGGTGTTGAACTAATGACCTAGTCATGACCAATGCTTTGATAGGAGCATTGGAGAAAGGGCAATGTAAACCAGAAGCCGTCTTGTATTTGGGGTATTATGAACATTAAATTCAATGGATTAACTAAACACTTGGTAACCAACATTTTCGTAAAACTATGAACTCACCAGCGTTGTCTGATACACTTGTTGCATGCTCGTAGGTCGTTAGATATCTTGGATTTGGGAACTTGCTGTCTGGAGTACCTGGAGTGGTCATGGGTCGACTGGAAGGATTCATGTGATTGAATTATTGATACTATATATTGATTTCGAAACAGTTTACTTTGGTTTATTAATTGCTTCCGCTGAACATGTTGGCTTTCATTTAAACTTGATGATGGTATTTTCATTAATAATTGAGGATTTTATTTATAAACTTGTATGGGTTCAATGTAATTAGTGGCTCGTTGTTGGTACGTCACACGCCTAGCAGGGACATTCCCTATGTGGTATTTTGGCGGTGTGACATTCGATTTTTTAAAACCGTTCGGTTTCAGTTTTTATGTCGGTTCGGTTTGGTTCTTCGGTTATTTCGGTTTTTGGAACAAAATTATGTAAGATTCAAAAATTAAGTTATTATAGTTACCTTTTTAACTATTATTGCTTACATAAACCTAACATTCTAATCTATTTTTATATTTCTCTAAAGTTTTTATTAAGACATTTACTTTTATAATAATTTGAAGACAATTTAATTTTTATATTAAATTTTGTTAGTTCTTATAGGTAATAAATAGAGCATTTCAATTATAAATAAACATGTAATGTTTTTATTATAAACAACATTCAAGAATAAAATTAATAATTTATGCTAGCATTGGGTTAAATACTTAAACAACTTAAACTTAGGGGCTGTTTGGCAACTTCTGAATGGTTAAGTGCTGAATCAGTAAGAAGTCTGAACCATTAAGTGTTGAACCAGTAAGAGGTCTGAACCATTAAGAGCCAGTATAATGCTTAACCGTTGAGAGACAAATGTCTGACCAATTCAGATTTAGGTCTTAACCATTCAGACTCTATGTAAAGTTTAACCGTTCAGAGGCAAATGTCTGAACCATTCAGACATCTGCTCGCGATACAAACATTCTGAATCACTAAGTGATGAACCAGTAAGAGGTCTGAACCATTAAGAGACTCATTGAGAGCTAAACAAACAGCCCCTTAAACATAAAATATATGGATTGTAACTTGTCGGTTTTTTCGGTTATTGAAAATGGTTATTCGAAAACCGAACCGTCGGTTTTTGTTTCGGTTCGGTTTTTTCAAATCTAAATCAATCAAACTATATTCCATCTACTTTTACATTATCACTTCACTTAAGAAAAGGACATTTTTGTTGATATAACGTGCGCATTCGTTATTTATTCAAATCCAAATCAATCAAACTATTTAAGATTAGTAGCTTATTAAAACTTACGTACATTAATGAATCGGTGCCTATCAGAATATCCTAAGGGTGACTTGTAATAATTTGAATGAATGAATTGGTTTTTTAAGCTAGTCAACAAGATAGATCCGCCCATGTTCAATTCAGTTTTATATTAATTCTTTTAATCATAACCATCTATACACTCAATAGGGTTGTTCACGAGCCGAGCCAAACCGAGCGGACCTTTGCTCGTGTTTGGCTCGTTTACAAACCAAACCGAGCGGAGCGTCTCATTTAAAAGCGAGCCTCAAATCAAGCGAGCATTTTTCAAGCAGTAAATATTCCGAGCGAGCGTCGAGCGAAGTTCGAGCGATTTGGACAACCGTGTCACCCCATTTAAATTTGTTGAGATAGATAGTGACAATGTTTGGTCTCAAGTTTTTATGTCTTTAAAAACATACACATTTCGTGACATAATATTTTTCTTATTAATTACAATGTTGTGGCCGACGAGGCGATGATCATATTGCACGAACAAATGCGTTGAGAGCAGGAAACGATCGACTTAGAGTAACTGTCACACCCCCAAAATACCACCTAGGGAGTGTCCCTGCTAGGCGTGTAACAAACCAATAACGAGCCACCAATCATATTGAACTCATGATAAGTTTGTAAATAAATACCAATTATTAAAGAATTATACCAATAATAAGTTTAGTAAATCCCAATAAGTTCAGCGGAAGTAAAATAGAAACTAAAGTCAAACAGTATCAATAAGCCAAGTTATAATATCAAGAACATCTCATGAATCCCTTCAGTCGACCCATGACCACTCCAGCTTCCTCAGACAGCAAGTTCCTCAACCCAGAATACCTAACGACCTGCGAGCATGCAACAAGTGTATCAGAGAAAGCTGGCGAGTTCACAGTTTTAATAAAACGTTAGTTACCAAGTATTTAATCCAGTCTGTTTAGCAAATACGAAAGCAATGTTGATAATATCTCGATACTGAACAAGACGGCTCCTGATGTATGTTTTGCCCGTTCCCCAGTGCTCCTATCAAAGCACTGGGCCCGACCGGGTCATTAGTTCACACCTGCCCTCTCTCAGGAACGGGGTGAGGGTGCCAAACCTAAGTAGCGCTACCAACTAATACCCCGCTACCACCCATGATAGCAAAAGATGGGACTTAAAAGATAGAGAGTGAAAATATTATCCAACATCCCAGTTTTACCCAAAAGATTTATCCCTCCCCGGGATACCCACTGATGTGTGTAAAATACAACATATAAATTACATCAAATGAGGCATAAAACTAACCCTTTTTAAGTACTAATATTGGAAAAAGAGTGTTTTTGTCTTTCTTTTGTATTTTAAGGATTAAATGAGCTCAAAAACACAAAAGAAGCAAAAAGACAGCTAAATCCAACATAAATACAAGAAAAGGAACATAAGTGGACTACCCGACCCCTCAACGGCATCTTCCCAAGCAAAATAGAGAAGGCAGAAGACTGAACACGCCCCGTGCTCAGCCAGCACGGGGCCGTGCCCAAGAAGCAGCAGAAAAGACAAACCTATAGAAGCTTCTATTGCCCACCACGGGCCGTGTCCAGTGAGCACGGGGGCGTGGCGAAAGTACAGCAGGCGGATTCATTGTAATTGCGAATTACAATTAATGAAGAGAGAGAATGTCAGACAGGCACGGGGCCGTGTCCAGCGGACACGGGGCCGTGCCCAGCCTTCTGTTAAGCCTATAAATAGGAGTGCTTGGTTTCATTTCAACTCATCCCTTGGCACACCACCTCTCTCACACTTCATCCACCACCCACCACCATCACAACACCATCATCCACCACCATCATCCATTGTCCATCGTAGAGTGTGTGAGTCGTCTCGGGATCCAAGATTGATCGTAAGAGTTCTTGACAATCAAGGCCATGTTTGCCTAAGTCTCTTACATCACTTGGTGAAGACAAAGTGTCTAGTATAATACTTTTTATTTCTAATCTTTTGCACTTTTTATTTGGTTTTGTATTAATGACTTTAATAACTAGTTACTTATGTTGAAGGTGATATTTCCTTATCGTTTGTCCGTGGTGTCTTGGCATTATTTTACTGTCTATATAAAATAAAAGATTTTCACCATTCATATCTCCACGGTCTATATGGAGGTATGTTGGCTACCTGGTCTGGGGTTAAGGGAACGGTTTGGTAAAGGTCTTGCCATTGTTCAGCGTTTAGAGGTCCTGCAATGGACCTGGGTCAAATTTAGTAGGACCTCCTTCAATGCTTCACGGTATTGGATGGCGGGGGTCCAAACTCTTTGATCCCCTCATAAGTTAACTACTATTAATACTATAATCCGGCTATTTAGGACTGTATCCCTGCTGACTCAGACTACTTAGTCGAGGGTAACGTCACCTCCAAAAGAGGGGCCTACCATAATATTGCATTAATAACTTAATTCATTATCTTCCAATAATCCACCCTTTTAGGATTGTATCCTTGCTGACTCAAACTACTGGGGTGAGGGTAACGTCACCTTCAAAAGAGGGGCCTACTACAATAACTAAGATAATCTCTTAATTATGTGCAAAAGTGCGGAAATAATCAAAGGTTATACTAGATACGAGTCGGAACCAAGTGATTCATCTTGTCTATCTGTTTTTCTTTTTATTTTTATTTTCAGCATTTTAGTTAGTTTTTATTTTTCTTAGTTAAAACATTTTTCTAAACTTTTTATTTTGATTAGACGTTGAGGATAAACCGGTACTAAAAGCTCTTGTGTCCTTGGACGACCTCGGTATCTTACCAACGCTATACTACGTTCACGATGGGTGCACTTGCCCATATGTGTGTTTAGTGTTAGTAAAATATCGTGTTTTATAAATTTAAAACTTGGCTAAAAATAAGTGTTAAAAAGGGCTTAAAATATACACCTAATATATATAACACTTCACACGCATCAAGTTTTTGGCGCCGCTGCCGGGGACACAAGGATTTTAAGAAAGTTAGGAATCAACGACCTAATCTTATTTTTATTTTTCTTTTTATTTTTTTTTAGGATTTTCTTAGTTTTTCAGCTTTTGCAGAGCTCAGCACGGGCCGTGCCCGCTGAACACGCCCCCATGCTAAATCATTGGAATTGGCAATCCTGTTTTAAGTCAGACAGTAAGCTGAACACGGGGCCGTGCTCACCCAACACGCCCCCGTGCCCAAGATTCACTTACTGAAAACAGAACCGTTAGATCCCGGCGGTTGGTAATTTCTGACATAAACATGAGTGATAGTAATTGTTTTTACTTTCGGCACTCTTATGGTACGTGGTGTCAATTATGTGGTGGCGAACATAAAGAAGTAGAATGCTACTTTCTAAATTATAGGCCCCACTACATGGACCCACCGACTTCTTATAACCTTAAGAGGGACGAAAGTAAAAATAAGCACTATTTCTCCCTCGAATGCGCCCAGCCAGATATTATAGGGGAAATGCTCCTTGACGAGTTATTTCAACTAGAAAAGCTAATTCTGAATTGGTCAAAAGAGCTTAGGAAGGACTTTATTGATCCACCCCAAGACGATGACCATGACGAAATGCTGGAACCGCATTCCGACAACCTCGTTGCTCCGGAAAATACCTTCGTACCTAGCAAAGACTTGGACGATAGTCGTCCCTGTTGTGCCGTGAAGGACTCTCCATCGACTTCGTTCGATGCATACATAGACCTGAGCGATTCGGCATACACCTTCTTTAACGAGAGCCCGGGAAAGGGTTGGACTTGTCCACCTAGAATGAAAATAGGAATTACCCTCACCGACAACCTCTTGCGTTCTCGCCTTAGTTTAGGGCAATTAAGGTATCTTAGGCACTTTGGGGTTGTTCCAACCAATCAGGAGCCACCCGATACTAGTGAGTTCCTTAAAAAAACTTGACAACTTCATAAAACAGTCCCTCGACACGGGGCCGTGTCCAGCCAACACGCCCCCGTGTCCACCAAAAGATTCCCTTCTGATCAGTACGTCAGAATACGGACAAACTGTGTCAGAATTCCACCTGCACACGGGGCCGTGTCCAATGGACACGGGGCCGTGTCCAGGATGCTGTCGTTTTCTATAAATGCAGCCAAGAATTCTGCACATTTGGACCAACTTGGGACAGGGATTTGAAGGAATCTTCTCTCAACTATCCTAGGTAAGTTTAAAAGAAGGTTCCAACAACCCATCTTGTCCTTTCCTCTTTTAGCCATTTCCTTCTTCTCCATCTTTCTCCAAGAACTACCATTAAAAGTTTGAATTCTTCCAACTTTGTGGTAAGGATTAATGAGTTTTGTTCAAGGAATCTTGGTAAAAATATGTTATGTAACATTGTTTTAAGTTATTAATGGCTAAAAAGACCCCACAAGTTCAGAAAATAACTTAAAATTCCAAGTTTCCTTGCTTCAAAATTCTGCAGAAAGATGAACACGGGGTCGTGCTCAATGAGCACGGGGCCGTGTCCGGTCACTGTTTCATTAAATAAACTATTTTTCAGTTTATTTTTCGTAGGATGTCGAGTGAAAACAGCGAAACATCTTCTGTGCATTCGTCAAATAGCCGAAGAGGAAGGAGACCCTCCATTGAAGCTACACTTGTGCACTATGTGATAGCATTAAGGGAGGCTCTTGACGAAATGACATCAGTAGAGGAGGTCCTAATCGACCGTATTAACGATCTTACAATGGGACTCGAAAGCAGCTTCCAAGAAATTAACCTCTTGCACCAGAGGTTAAATATTCTTGTAGCACCCCCGATGGAACCAGTCCTCCCTCAACAGGATTGGAACCTAGCACTCGGAATTAACAACCCTACCGGGTGGGAAGACTTTCCGGCGGAACCTCCCGTGGAACACCAACAAGAGATCCCGGTGGAAATCGAAACTCCTCAAACTAATGCCAATGAGCCTTCTTTTCTCCTTCCAAGGGAGGTGGAAGAGTGGCTCGCCGACATATGAGGAGAACCGCACCCGGAAGAAGGAGTTCTAAAAAGCCTTGTCTAACCAAGATTAGTTGCTTCTTGGAAATTTTGCTAATTAAAATAAAGTAGAGGCTAGAACTCCATGGTTTAATATTTCTTTGTTTTATTTAGTTTAATCTTAATTTAGGATTATGTAAGGTCTCTCTATGATTGCAATGAAATGATGGTTTTTAAAGTTTGGATGGTTCATAATGAATAAAACACACTCATGGTGGTAAGGGATGAAAAGGGGAACGAGAAAAATGACCTCATGCACAAGAACAAGGCAACCCGACAATTTTCTCCATTACAGAAGGTTCAACACGGGTCGTGCCCAACCAACACGGCCCCGTGCTGAACCCCCTGCAGAAAAAACGCCCAGTTCAGGTAACTGGACACGGGCCGTGTTCACCCGACACGCCCCCGTGTCCAGGCTTCTGTTTCTTTTCTTTAATTTCTGTTACTGGCACCTGAACACGGGGCTGTGTCCGGTCCCCACGGAGCCGTGTCCAGACTACCAGTAACATAAATCTTTGCTTTTAACACCATTTTACACATCTAATCAACCAAAAAATTTATTTTTGGGACACATTGAGGACAATGTGTAATTTAAGTGTGGGGGGATGCTAAAACCTTGAAATTTTGCAAGTCCTAAATACAAGCCTTACACAAAACTCTATTGGAACCGCTAATCACCCCAAATTTTTTCAAAAATTTCATTTTTTTTACTTGTCTAGGTTTAACTCGGGAAATTCAAGTTCACAAAAAGGTTATATTTTTACGAATTTACAACCGATAGCGTAGTGATAAAAAGAACCAACATAAGAAAATTATGAAAAGGCATGGCAAACTTAGTTAAAATTTGATTATATATACTTGATTACATAAAAAACCCATTCCCACAAAAGTGAGTTTTGAGCCTTTATTGAGCATACAATTACATATCATTAAACTAAATGCTCATTTTTCGTTTCTTGTGTGAATAGCCGCTTGGTTCTTACAACTCTAGAACTTGCCATGACGATACATTCCCGGTCCTTATCAACTTAAACCCGAGTAAGTAAATGATGGAGGCATTAGGACTAACTCTTTTTATTTCTACACCATTATTTTTCTTTTTCTTTTACCACCTACCCAAAAACCCCCCCTAGTTAGCCCCTTTGAGCCTAAACCTTTTCATTTCATCACCCAAACCAAAAACCCTTTTTCCCACCAAAACCTTTTTCATTTTTAACCCTTTGTTTTAGTAACAAGTTCGGTTTGTCGTATGATCAAAAAAAAATGTGTTGATGATGAAGCAAAAGAAAATAAACAAACAAGTTCATCAAAAATAACTTTGTTTGAATAAAAGCTTCATCAGAATAAAAAGTTACAAAAATAGAAAATCCTACGAAAACCGAGACTTGTTACGCTTTTTCACCCTTTTTCCACTAACCACTAACCCAACCACCTACCTTTAACCCAAGCCTAACCCTTAACCCACAAAGTCCTCTTGATATTTACAAAGGTATAAAAGTTAAAAAGGAGGAGGATTGATTGCTTGGCAAGCTTATGGTAGGAATAAGTTCCATGCCGCTCTCGAGTGATTCACTAAAAATACACCTTCGGCCGAGTGTGAGTGATTTCTCCCGTGAGGTATGTGAACTTGTATATAAATGGAATTTTAAAAAGGTATGTTATGCCCAAATAAGTAATTTCTCCTATGAAACGTTCTAAATAAATCATTACGAATAGGATTGTAAATAGATAAAAATAAAACCCATAAAGAATCTTGGAAATCCCGACACTCTACGACAAGCCCAAAACCTTCTCTTCTACCCATTCCATTTGGGAGTGTAAGCCACATATTAAAGAGTTTTGCTTGAGGACAAGCAAAAGTTCAAGTGTGGGGGTATTTGATGTGTGTAAAATGCAACATATAAATTACATCAAATGAGGCATAAAACTAACCCTTTTTAAGTACTAATATTGGAAAAAGAGTGTTTATGTCTTTCTTTTGTATTTTCAGGATTAAATGAGCTCAAAAACACAAAAGAAGCAAAAAGACAACTAAATCCAACATAAATACAAGAAAAGGAACATAAGTGGACTGCCCGACCCCTCAACGGCGTCTTCCCAAGCAAAATAGAGAAGGCAGAAGACTGAACACGCCCCGTGCTCAGCCAGCACGGGGCCGTGCCCAAGAAGCAGCAGAAAAGACAAACCTATAGAAGCTTCTATTGCCCACCACGGGCCGTGTCCAGTGAGCACGGGGGCGTGGCGAAAGTACAGCAGGCGGATTCATTGTAATTGCGAATTACAATTAATGAAGAGAGAGAATGTCAGACAGGCACGGGGCCGTGTCCAGCGGACACGGGGCCGTGCCCAGCATTCTGTTCAGCCTATAAATAGGAGTGCTTGGTTTCATTTCAACTCATCCCTTGGCACACCACCTCTCTCACACTTCATCCACCACCCACCACCATCACAACACCATCATCCACCACCATCATCCATTGTCCATCGTAGAGTGTGTGAGTCGTCTCGGGATCCAAGATTGATCGTAAGAGTTCTTGACAATCAAGGCCATGTTTGCCTAAGTCTCTTACATCACTTGGTGAAGACAAAGTGTCTAGTATAATACTTTTTATTTCTAATCTTTTGCACTTTTTATTTGGTTGTGTGTTAATGACTTTAATAACTAGTTACTTATGTTGAAGGTGATATTTCCTTATCGTTTGTCCGTGGTGTCTTGGCATTATTTTACTGTCTATATAAAATAAAAGATTTTCACCATTCATATCTCCACGGTCTATATGGAGGTATGTTGGCTACCTGGTCGGGGGTTAAGGGAACGGTTTGGTAAAGGTCTTGCCATTGTTCAGCGTTTAGAGGTCCTGCAAACCTAGGGAGTGTCCCTGCTAGGCGTGTGACAAACCAATAACGAGCCACCAATCATATTGAACTCATGATAAGTTTGTAAATAAATACCAATTATTAAAGAATTATACCAATAATAAGTTTAGTAAATCCCAATAAGTTCAGCGGAAGCAAAATAGAAACTAAAGTCAAACAGTATCAATAAGCCAAGTTATAATATCAAGAACATCTCATGAATCCCTTCAGTCGACCCATGACCACTCCAGCTTCCTCAGACAGCAAGTTCCTCAACCCATAATACCTAACGACCTGCGAGCATGCAACTAGTGTATCAGACAAAGCTGGCGAGTTCACAGTTTTAATAAAACGTTAGTTACCAAGTATTTAATCAAGTCTGTTTAGCAAATACGAAAGCAATGTTGATAATATCTCGATACTGAACAAGACTGCTCCTGATTTATGTTTTGCCCGTTCCCCAGTGCTCCTATCAAAGCACTGGGCCCGACTGGGTCATTAGTTCACACCCGCCCTCTCTCAGGAATGGGGTGAGGGTGCCAAACCTAAGTAACGCTACCAACTAATACCCCGCTACCACCCACGATAGCAAAAGATGGGACTTAAAAGATAGAGATTGAAAATATTATCCAACATCCAAGTTTTACCCAAAAGATTTATCCCTCCCCGGGATACCCACTAACTGTCCCAACCACCGGGACGCATGCTCAAAGTAGTGAACTCACCTTAGATTTGCTCGGTAGATTAATTACTCGTTTAACAGAAATGATCAATCGGATCCTATTGATAGTTGCACATAACAGTCAGTTCACATACAAGCTTAGTGCGTATTGTTTCACATGTATTCAACAGACAGTGCACCAGTATTGAACGGGTTGTGCAAGTGGTGTCAGTCAATCAACACTGTTCATGTCTCACGAAACATTCATCAATTCATGTCATCTATACTGTCACACGCATTAAATCACAAGCATTACTCAACACATTGCAACTACTCACATTCAGCTCATATAACCATTTTCATAGCATACATGATTTAGTTCACCTTTCACCCTATAACCATCTGATTACTAATGTGAGTTCACAAGGTAATTCGGCCCAAGCTTAATTGGATCCATCCCTCTTGTGGTGCAGCCCGCTACCATGCCAGCCCAACATTAAGTGGTTCTCAACACCACATGTTCGGTCTATTACAATTACCCAAACCCAAGTGTTTAACATGTGTAACCCGTACCCATGCAAGGTCCGAACCGAAACAGCCCAAATGATTTTTGTCTCGACATTGTTACCCGGCCCAACCTATCCTGACCCGTAACCCAGGTGTGATCACTGCTTCCGTTCCCGGCCTAGTTATGCAGTTCCCGAAGCCCAACAGTTAGATCATCTGTTTCTCATGTGAAGCAGCCCAATTTGGATGCAATAGTGTGTGTGTGGCCCAAATTACTAGACTAATTGACATGTGGGAATTCCATTTTGTGCGGCCCAACCCAACACCTGTTAATCTTACTGAATCACAACCCTACATGCAACATCTACTCTTTTTATTCCAGATTCACATTCTAAGCTAAGTCAAATACATACCATTCACGTTTACCAATTTCATCACATAATTCCCTTCTAACTCCCTGATCAGAATTGCGCACGCAACAGTTTAATTATCAATTCTAATATACTTCCCTGGCTACTACCACATAGTAAGTATAACTCATCGAACCACTGTTATAAATCACTAATCAATGTCCTAATGTTTAAGCATATGACCAAGATTTGAACAATTTAGATAGTCACAACCCTAGGTTATCAAGATTATGACCTAGGGTATAATTCACTGATTCATAATTTAATCGCTATCATTGCTTTATTATGTTAATCGATCCTATTATGAAATTGTATCATCAAGTGATCATCATTACATAACACTACTTCATATACAGAATCATAAAGAACATATCATAACAGCACTTCATACACCACATATTATAACACTTTGCAAAGCATACACATAAGGAACAATGAAACAATAATTAACATAGTATGGTTCACTAACCAAGATTGATGATATCACACGAGGGAGGGGGTGTCTCAAGGTCTGCCGACGTGAACAAGGGGAAGTAGGGTTTGGTTTGATATGTTGCGTTGATGGGGGCATAGGGATATTACGTTCACTCTATTATAAAACCAATTCTACAAGTGGGCCGATCCAAATAACACATTGAACATTGCTACAGCTGGGCCAAATTTGATCGAGGCCCACTCGGGTTATGTTGTTGGGCTCGATTCAAGCTTGTTCGGACCGAGGTGTGTTTCACAAGAATCACCAACGTGGCCCAATGGCCGGCAGCCCAAAAGTGCTAACGATGCTAACCCTTAGATTAGTTATTCGACGCATAGGATCGTTCTAACGATATCCTAAAGTTAAATAGTTACGCACAAGTAGGCATATCCAATCACGTCATACATTCCATAATTACATTTCAGTCACAATTGTTTACTAATTTCTATCGTCGTAAGGAATACGTAAGAGGAATAACAAGAAATGGGATTACACGACAAAGAGATACTGATCTTGAAAGTCCGGGTTGTCACAGTAACAACATGAAACGTTAAGGCGATGAGCTGCTTGCCGTTTATTGGTTTAGGGTTTAACTTTTAGATTTGATGTTAATTTTTTCTATTGGCGTAGTTGGGCTAGTATTTATAGACATAGCTGTAAATTTGTATATAGCAGACCAAAATCTAATAGAGTAGTATATATAAAACTATAAATTTAATTTATATTCAAGTATATATGTATGTGTAATGTGTTTATATATAGGTGTGTCTGTATATATGTATAATTTATATTTGTGTATATATATCTATCTGTATATACATGTTTATATATGTATGTGTATATGTATATGTATATGTATATATATACTGATAAAAAATAAAAATTCAAGCCGAACCGAGCCGAGCAGACCTTTGCTCATGCTTGGCTCGTTTACAAACCGAATCGAGCAGAGCGGCTCGTTTAGAACCGGGCGTCAAATTGAACGAGCATTTTTCGGGCAATTTCCGAATGAGCGTCGAGCGAGCGACGAGCGATTTGAACGGCCCTAACACTCAATCAACTACTCTCTTTTCTTTTTCAAGTTTCACCAAACTGCAGCATAAGTATTAGCTATTTTTTATTATTTCCTTTTAGTCATAACCTTCTATCCATCTATATCGATAGGTCAGAAAAAAACAACTGTATTCTTTTTAATCGAGTGTCATATAGTTGTTGATTGTTTTGCGGTTGGTAGTGCTGGTTAAACCGTCTGGTCGGGCCGCTTAAACTGCCCGGTACAATCGGTTGAACAGTCCGAAACACCCGGTTAAACCGTTTTTAGTCCAATCTGGTACGGTATAAAAACCGGATTTTAAAACGTTGCGTATAGTTGAGTTTTTACATAAATTGGAACCACCTTTTCTATTCCTTTTTTTATTAACATTTTTGAAATTAAAACAAACAGATAAATAAAAACTAACCATACGAATAATAATGTAAATCACATTGGCGTCTCTGAGAATTCATATACCATGTTCGAGTTCGAAAAATGTGCTCTTATGCCTTAACGATAAACAATTGTCACACCCCCAAAATCCACACGCGGAGTATCACCGCTTGGAGGCGTGACATGACCAGGATCAAGCCACCAATCATATTGAACACAACAAGTATTAAGTAAAATTCAACCACACAATATGAAAGGTGTTTCAAATCTAAAACGTAGTTAAATGTTTAGCGGAAGCATAATTGTAAAACCCAATGTAAGTAGTAGGTACGAAATAAAGCAACGTTTTTAACATGGCACACACTGCCATGTCCCACAACGACTGTGCCTCCCTGTGCAAGCTCCATGAGTACCTAACGACCTGCAAGGCATGTAGCAACGAATCAACAACAAAGTTGAGCGAGTTCACGGTGGGTTGTTTAGTTATAGCATTCGTTTCGTAAATCGTATGTTCGTTTGTAACCCATGTATCGTGTTAATTAGTATCGCGGTCTCCCAGACATGTTTGCGAAGATTAGTGGGGGCTTCCCATGTATTACTATACTAGACCACGCGTATCGACAGCTACGAAAATGTAAGAGGTGCCCTAAGTCAATGTCTATCAGCATTGACCCTTTGCCCATAGTCCATTAGTACACGCCCGTCCGACTGGCACGGTGTGAGGTTTGTTAAACCTAATAGCGCTATTAACTAATGACCCGCTCGCCATAGGCCTCGGCGATTAAGTCGATAAATGAGGGACTTCAAATGATAGAGTTGATGGACTTATGGTAGTACGTATCCTGTTGTATGGGGAATACGCAAGTTTGTAGTTATCGTTCAGTTCTTTAACCCATTCCCAACCCTTGGGAATCCCATGCCTTGGCTAGAGTGTGAACTCACCTTGGTTTGCTCGGTATGTAAGGAAATACACCCTCACAAATAATCAGTCACGACCTATAGTACGCACGTATATACAATCAGTTTCGTTCGTAATGACTCGCATGCAAATCCAACATCACATAGTGCTTGGCAGTTAACCTCAGGTATCACGTAAGCAATTAATCAATTTCATGCAATTCATGCTTCACATAAGTGTCTTTCACAGTTTATTCCAACATGGTTATTCATTAACATACTAGACTGAGTTAACAGGCTTAACAGAAAATAATAATTATCAATGTAAATCAACTAACAGAGTTAACAAGCCATAAGAGTTACATACTTAACGGAGTTACATGCATAACTTAACAGAGGTAATGACTTAACATAGTTAACAAACTGACATAGTTATTAAACTAACAGAGTTACTGAATTAACAGAGTTAATAAAGGTAACAGAGTTAATTTGGCTAACAAGGTTAATAAATTAAATTAACAGAGCAAATCAACTTAACTGAGTTAACAAGTAACAGACTAATGTGACGAAATTGCATATGGGGCGAAAACACTATTCAGCGAAATCACTCAGGCGACGAAATCCCAAGTGATTTCGTCGGGCTTGGGGTTGACGAAAACACTTCGTCTGGTCCTTGTGATTTCGTCCGGTCCATCACCATCATTAACAGTTACAACATAGAAACCCTGGTTACACTCTAACAGTTACACCTCTTCATCATATCATTGTTCAATCGTCAATCAGTCATCAACAATCATTATGCAATCATGATTATAATTCGAATATCATTAAACCTCAGTAATATTTGTTATGATCATCACGTCCATCATGCAGTAATATTAATTCATCACATACAATAAACTATATCCTATTCACGAAAGCACTAACAACAATCATATCCAATCTTAATATTCATGCAAGACATAAACTAGTGGCATACAAATGAACCATCACATGACTTTATGACAATTCCTATGCCACATGAACAACAGAGCTGACAATGATGATGAGGTGATGTATATTCAGTTTGGTTGCACTTCCAAGGCAAATCACATGCTTCATAACCTCTTCATCATATCATTGTTCAATCGTCAATCAGTCATCAACAATCAATATGCAATCATGATTATAATTCGAATATCATTAAACCTCAGTAATATTTGTTATGATCATCATGTCCATCATGCAGTAATATTAATTCATCACATACAATAAACTATATTCTATTCACGAAAGCACTAACAACAATCATATCCAATCTTAATATTCATGCAAGACATAAACTAGTGGCATACAAATGAACCATCACATGACTTTATGACAATTCCTATGCCACATGAACAACAGAGCTGACAATGATGATGAGGTGATGTATATTCAGTTTGGTTGCACTTCCAAGGCAAATCACATGCTTCATAATATTAATCAGCCGTAAACTTTATAGTACCACATGCAATCGAACAATAATAGCCGGTTAACATACTTCCAGATCCAGATCACATTAATATCATTCAAGGTCATGCATTCCATCATAAACAATACCACATAACAGTTACCCATGGTGTCACACAATAATTCATAATGAAATCAATCAAACAATATAAATCGTTGATCACTAACCCCAAACAAAAGAAGCAACGAATCAAATGATGTGAGAGTCTCCGAGGGTCTCAAGGTTGCCGTCGCACAGGAATAAGGAGAGAAGGTAAGGAGTGACTAGGGTTTGCCGAATAAAAGTTCACGTAAAGGTTAAGAACAAATGATTACCTAATCACAACTAGGCCAAAGCCCATTTGGTTTTCGTTGACTAGTTAGTGGACGAAAACACATGAAGTGTTTTCGGCCATAGGGTATTTTCGATGGGGTGTTTTCATAGGGTGGGGGTTTTCGGCTAGGAGTGTTAGGTAAAGTCCCATGTTTTAAATAATTAAACAATCCAAATATGTATAACATATGCACACATATAATACATATCACAAATAACATTTATATTGCACCTCAAATAATTGTTAAACACACTTAGTAAATACGTACGAAGTTAAATCGGATAGAGACCTTGAAAACTCGGGTTGTCACATTATCCCCAACTTGAAAGAAATTTCGTCCCGAAATTTAGCATGCGGTTACTGAGGAAGCTAGTTAAGTTTGCATGGTTTACTGGTTTTCCTGGGGTGTCACAACAATGCAATTACGAAAATGACAAAATCGTAGTATTCGATAAACAATACAATTACAAAAATGAGAAAATTATAATATTTGAATGAGTTACATACCGTAATAACTAATAAGTTAATAGCTACCAATGATTTGTGCAACCCTCATTGCATTCTTCATAGCAAATTGGTAGATCAACTCTTCACAATTCATATTATCTAAGACTTTGTTTTCAATTAGTAATAAGCTTAACTAACCTAGTGGGCTAAATTCTAAAGTAAAAAATATAAAAAAAAATGATTTGTAAATGAGCCTTACTTGAAATTGGTATGGGTTTACTATTTTAAAAAAATTAACACATATATATATCAGTTTTCTTAAAGATATGCCCCGCGAAATTATGAACCCTGTGCGGAAGTCCTCCCCGCACACCATCTAAGCCTCTCCTTAAATCATTACCATTTGTATCCGTTTGAATAATAACAATAATCCTAATTTAATGAATTTTGTAATATTAGATTATTTAATTAAGTTACTATATATTATTTAATCCTTTATCACCTTTGTAATTGTTTCAAAATATGTAGTCTTTAAGGTTACAAATTAGTGGATCATACGTCAATTGGTAAGAGAAGTAATAGAGGTCACCTATTCATCATGATATCTACTTTATTGATGGTGAGTGTATGAGTGTGAGTATAAGATAAGTGTAAGTTATATATAATATAATATAATTGATAGGTCAACCTATTCAGTATACATTATGATACCTTTTTAATTAACTATATTTTTTTTATAAAAGGAGGAATATTATAAAACTGTTGTGGTTCCAACGATTTCGTTGGCCAAAGAAAATAGAGGGGAACTTGAGAGAATTTTAGAGAGGATAACTAGACCAATATTTTTTCATGCTAGAAACTTTAACATAATAGCCATAATAGCCATACAAACAATGCAATTACGAAAATGACAAAATCGTAGTATTCGATAAACAATACAATTACGAAAAATGAGAAAATTATAGTATTTGAATGAGTTACATACCGTAATAACTAATAAGTTAATAGCTAACCAATGATTTGTGCAGCACTCCTTGCATTCTTCATAGCAAATTGGTAGATCAACTCTTCACAATTTATATTATCTAAGACTTTGTTTTCAATTAGTAATGAGCTCAATTAACCTACTGGGCTAAATTCTAAAGTCAAAAATATAAAAAAAAATGATTTGTAAATGAGCCTTACTTGAAATTGGTATGGGTTTATTATTTTAAAAAAATTAACATATATATATATATATATATATCAGTTTTTTTAAACATATATCCCGCGAAATCACGGATGTAACAATCCTCAATAAACCGACACTCCCGAAATATTTTCCGACACGCTAGTATATTTTAAAAATATCCCTATATGTCTTTAAATACAACCCGTATGTGAAAACCGAGCCCGAAATACAATATAGCATTAAAAATAAATTTAAAACACGAAAATTTAGTTGAGGCGGGCCGCCTAGACCCACCCCAACCCTTTACGCGGGCGGTATCAAGGTGGATACCTGATTTCGTTAAATTATAAGCTTAAGCGGGCCGCGTAAGACCCCCGTTAAGTTAACGCGGGCCGCGTGAGATCGAGATAGTGGCGCAGCCCGGTGATGACACGCGTCATCATCGTGGCGGGTCTAGGAGATGAGCCGGACAAGCTAGTCCGTTGACTAGCTTTGACGCGGGCCGTGTAGCCCTTAGGCTACTCTTACGCGGGCCGCGAGAGGACCAGATTCAGCAACTATATAAGGAGGCCTCGGGATTTCATTTTCGTCGCTCAAATCTTTTCTTTCTTAAACGAATTCTAAGTAGTAGAAGTAATACTCGGGTATTATATCCCCCTAATTAGCGAAGTTCTGCTCCGTTGTAAGTATTATAACCCCTGGATACGTATTAGATACGCTGCCCGATTGATCTAAGGTTCCGTAATGGCTGTCATGGTTCTGCCCGACGTAGTCATTGGAATGCCGTCTTGGGGAGGGTATTGCTAATGTTAAAATGGGTTATTATACTAACGCGTGTGCATTTGTGTAAATTATAGATTATTCTCAGGAAACCCTTAGGGAAAGTCTAAGACAGCAATGTGAGTTGATCAACTTTTTGCAAACTTTTTGTGAACTGTTTATACAAAACCTTAAATATTTTTCCATGCGAATAGCAGTTATTGAGTATTTGTAAGGATACAATTACAGTCGGCAAATTTGGGGTTTTGTATACAAAATTTGTTACAACCTGGATAGGAGTAACATGACCATAAGTCGGAACGACAGTACCGTGTGGTGGTAATTGATATGACTTGGAAACAAATGTAATTGCGGATGCTCCCTCAATACTGTCACTGTGAAATGGTTTTTATCTAAACTTGATTAAACTGGGATTCACTCACCAGTATTTCCCACTGACAAATGTTTTTAAAACGCATTTCAGGTAACAAAATGTGAAAGCCAATTAGAAGCCAGCTGGACAGCACTGAAGGCTTGAAAAGTGGCAATAAAGTTACCTAAAATAAAATAGATGTTTTTATTGAATAAAATAGGAATTATTCCTATGAAACGTGTGTACTATGAACATGGGTTTTATCTCAATTTGTTTAATACTATGAAAATGTGGTATTTTACTCTGATCAAATATTTCCTAACTACGGTCCTGATGAAAATTTACGCTGCCAATCATGTGATACCACCGAAACTGGCTCGCGGCCGCCCGTTCCTGGGGATCAGGGATCGGGGGTTGCGACAGAAGGTGGTATCAGAGCTATGCCACTGATTCAGCCACAGAAGTGTTCTGCTGACATCAAAAGTCAAAGTGGTAGGAAATAAATTACGGAAATACGTGCATAACTGTATTTATTTGTTATGTGTTATTTGACTATCTGTTAGTTTACAGTATGAGCGACCAAGGACCATCTGACGCGTACCGTCAATTGTCTGGTTCGCCTAGAAGCGAAGGCACCTCCTCTTCTCAGCCTGCCCTCTCAGGGTACTTTGCTGATACGGAAGACGGAATCTTTGTGTTTAAGGATCAGTTCGAGGAGCCGTTTCCTCAGAAAAAGAGGGGATGGTTTAGTCGAGGGGCACACGAGCGTAGAAAGCGTATGAAAAAGTTACAAGACCAGAGAGCACTAGCAGCAGCTAAGAGAGAGACTGATGCCTATGCCCAGGATATGATCAACAGGGGTATAGCCAACATCCATATCTTAGCAACCACTGCAGTTGACCCTAATCTGGAGCAAATAATAGCACCTCAACCACAGCCACCAATCCATGACCAACCCATGGAGATATAAAACCCTGAAAACCAAGTAGAAATGCATGACTTTAATCCAGAAGAAATCCCTTGGGTACCAGCACCAAACCCCCTAGACCCAAATTATGACCCTTGGTGGGACGAAGTTAGGGACTATGTGCAACGTTACCCGATCCATGAAGACACACCCATGCAGAACATAGGAGTCTAACCAGGTATGGACCCTTTAGATCCTTATTACCATGACGAATACATTAGGGAGATCTTAGAAGATCCTTACCGATTTTAGGCACCTACACCCCCATACCAGTAACCCGCACCCCAGATTCCGAACCCAGTCCTAGAACCTGCACCCCCAATGTGTAGGATCGCGTGCTGACCCGAACGAGTCAATCGGAGGTGTTCTAATCCGTTTCAGGTGCGGAATAACAAGAAACGAACACGAAAAATTAACGGAAGTGGGATGTCATTAACGGAAACATTAAGTATGTTACTGTTGGCGATTCAAGGAGACGTGGTTTAGAAATTCAAACAGATCATTCATATAATAGTTTTTTAAATTATGTTTCTAAGATGTGTGATACTCGAAACATTACACGCTTGTCATACCGGATGTCTACGTTTACTGATCCGATCGATATAATTAATGATCGAGATCTTACATTTTTTTTTGATTTGGCGATGCAGAATCCTTTTGAATTATATAAATTATATGTTATTGAAGAGTCTGGTGTTGGTTCCTCTGGGTTTTCTTCTTTAAAGAATTTCAAAACTCCAGATCTAAATATTTCAGTTAACGAAAGTGTTGATGTTTTAAATGATGAGTGTCATATTTCAGAAAATAATTTTGAAAAATCAACCACGTCTATCAATGAATCAGCTTTTTCATCTATAGTGTTTGAGCCCGGTCATATATTCAATAACAAAGAAGATATGAAGCTTGAATTAGGAAAGAAATGTGTGTTAGAGCATTTCGAGTTTAAAGTTGATAGATCATCTAAGACACGGTATGAAGTGTCATGCATGGGTGATGGTTGTGAATGGCGATTTAAGGCATACGCTATTCCTGGTGGTAGTTTATTTTTTGTTAAAAATATGAACGATAAACACATCTGTTCGAAGATGCAAACACACCCACATTTCCGTCAGGCTAACCCAAAGGTTTTGGGTCACTATTTAAAGGAACAACTAAAAGACAGTGGTAGGATATATCAAGCGAAAGAGATTGTCAAAGATTTTAGACAAAGGTTCGAGGTTGAGATAACAAACCTTCAAGCTTGGCGTGGTAAAAGCCATGCACTTGAACTTCTACAAGGAACAACCCGAGACTCTTTTGCCGAACTACCAATATATTGTTTCAATTTGAAGCTTGCAAATCCTGGAAGCGTTACTCACATCTTGGTTGATGACCAGAGTCGTTTTGAAATGGTTTTTGTTGCATTAGGTGCTGCGGTAATTTACACCTTTTCGTTTGTACTAGTTCTTATTTTTTTTAAAGTAACATGCGTTTGATCTTATTTTGTTATTATTAGTTTTCATATTCGTAGCTTTATCTTTAATCTAAGGCCGGTCGTTATCATTGACGCGGCACAACTAAAGGGTGAATTTAAAGGGACATTGTTTTTAGCAGTGGGCATGGATGGAAATAATCAGATTTTACCACTTGCTTATGGCATAGAAAAATCAGAGGATGGTGAATCTTGGACAAGGTTTCTCTCAAAGCTTAGAGAGTGTGTTGGTGAAATAGCAGACATGGCGATCATTTCGGATCGGGCGAATTCTATACATGTAGGTGTTAGAAACGTGTTTCCACGTGTTTACCACAGGTTGTGTTGTCGTCATTTAATGATGAATTTACGTTTGTCGTCGTCTAAAAAAAAAGAATACGAGGCACTATGGTGGAAGACATGTAAATCTTATCGGATGTCTGGCTTTAACGAGTCATTCAATGCTTTGTGTCATGTCGTTCCTAGAGTACGCCGGGTTTTAACACATATTGGGTTTGGTAGATGGGCAAGAGCCCATTGTCCCGGCAATCGATACCACTATACGACATCTAATAGTGCGGAGTCTATTAACTCTTTGTCTAGATTCTCGCGTAAGATGCCGATAACGCAACTTATCGAATTCTTCCGGCAATCCGTACAAAAATGGTTTTATGATAGCCGACTTCAGGGCATGCAGGAAAGCCACTCACTGACTCAGTGGGCACAGAAGAAAATTTTAAAGAAAATTGAAGGGTTTAGAACCTGGACTGTTGGAGGCATCGGGGTAAACACTTTTTTTGTTGAAGACGGTACGAAAAGTGGTTTAGTTGATTTTTTGAATCGTTCGTGCAGCTATCGTGTCTGGCAAGTTTCTGGTCTACCTTGTGGGCATGTGATTGATATTTCAAGATTTTTGGGTGAAACTGACTGCATTCATTATGCATTCTCGTGTTATTCAAACGAAGTATACAAAAAAACGTATGAAGAAGCGATTAATCCTTTGCCTCATAGGTCTGAATGGGTGATACCAGAAGGCCTTAGCAGTGTATTACTGCCGCATATTACGAAACGTCAATCTAGCCGTCCAAGAGAAAACACCCGAATCTTAACTCGTGGGGAAGAACCCATTCAAGTATATTGTTCACGGTGTCAAACATACGGCCATGGTCGTGACGTTTGTTTAGATCACATGCCATCACAGATTCGTTCACGTAAATCATCAGGGAAAGGAAAAGGGAAAGAGAAAGAAACCCAGAGTCCAATGGATGACATTTTTCCACCTTATAATCTAGCAGAATTTTAATAATAGCGTAGTTTTTTTTATGTTTTAATTAGGAAAATCATGTAACAAATTCTCGTAACCGCAATAGTAATTAGTACTTCCAATTTATATAAAAATTAAATTTTACAATGCGTACGCCCAGCCTTCAAAAATTAGTTGGTGTGTAGCGCCCGGCGTAGAGTTCATCAGCCATGTAGCGTCTATATCTGACACAAGCATCATGTATGTTTACTTCGTTCCATGTCAATGAACGGTTGTAAACTAGATTTTCCACTAGCATACATATGATAACACCTGAGTTTCGCCCAATATGAGCTCCGTGCTCAGGCTACACAACATCCCCGCAATACTCCAAGGCTTCTACACTATCTATATACGGCCCAGAAACCATACGAATGGAGATTCAAATTCTAAAAGAGTTTGATGTATTTTCCTGTGTATGCAAAATGCATCTCCGCAATTACTTAGGTTAGAGTTATCGGGAAAATAAGCATTTATTTTAAGCGAACGCATATTTATTTTTAGAAGTAACCAGCGGTTTTCGTTGTGCGCTACTGGCATGTAAATCTGCAAAAAAATGAAACGTAAATAAGCCCCGGAAAAGGTATTCTTTTTAGAGAATTTTTTAAAATTACAAATTATTTAAAAAATCAATATTTTTTATAAAAGATAAAATATAAAAAATTTCTAATTTTTTTAAACATAAAGTTTATTTTTAATTATTAAAAACGTAGACCTCTATAATATTTCCTTGTGAAATGTTGGTATAAATGTAAAGCTCTACAAATTTATAAAAAATGTACACTCCGAATAAGCATATTTAACAACGTACCGTATTAACGTCCCAAAAAGGAGGAAAATTTTCTTTTGAACCGTCTGCATATCCGTAGGCCTCTCTGTTTTGTTCTATTATCATGTTAAAAAAACTAGGCGGAAGTACTGTCAAACGATAATCCTTTGACGACATCGCCGTTGACCGTCTGTGAAGCTCTCGTTGATACATTAGCTTGTTACACCATGCATTCATATGCTGAGAAAAATATGGTAAACGTTTGACTAAAAAATATAAAAACACTATGATTAACAAGAAAGGTATTTCGAAGGTATCGTTTCCTGAATAAATCCGTTTCCACAAAAACCCAGTAATCCGCCCCACCGTTCTTTTCCGAGAGGTGTTTTACCCATGTAGGTTGAGTAGCAAGTTGGAGTATCGCCATCATAGTAAAACTCTAGAATATTTGGCGACCAATGTTCAAACCGATCATTTTGGTTTATCCAACTGGTGCGTTGCACGGAATGAGAGATGTTTGAGTAAGACATCTGGTATGGCATTATTCACATAGTGAGGGCACATATATATACACATGTTCACAAATAAATATAATATAATATAATGAATAAAATGAACTTTTACTTAATATGTCATCGAAACATACATACAAATAATATAATGTATTTCTGTTTTATAAAATACAAATTAATACAAATCATTGAAATATTTCAAGATCGTCCTCTTCTATGTCTTCGATTGTATCTTTTGGTATAAGCGAGTTGTAGAAAAGTATCGCAAGATGGCGCCTCCTCCTTGTAGCCGTTATGCTTGTGTCTTCACCATAATTTAGTGGTTTTTTGTTAATCAACCGGTCCAAAAATATGCAAACCCAAACCCCACAGTCCCCTAATGGTCCCGACTGCTGTGGCACATCATTTGCATAAATTATTTGAAACGGAAAAGTTAACAGTAAGGGTTTGTTTTCATAATAACCATGTATACGAAGCCAATGGTCAAAAACAAAATTTATAAGACAAACCACTTCCGTTCTTCCTTTTTCCAATTGTTGCATGCCCATCAAGCTACAAAAAAACGAACATTTATAAAATCATACCTTTTGAGAGACCGTTAACTAAAACTATTAAATAACAAGCTACAACAAAACGAGCGTTTATAAATTTTTACATGTCGTAAATAGTGAGGGTATGGTTAACCAGGTTGAAAACGCCTAAAAACCAGTGAATTGATGGTATATATAACGGTACGTAAACCTCGTCAACGCTAAATATCAGAGGAAAAGGTTCGACCGCCCCGGTGAAGTAACCTTTGAACGTCTGATCCAAAGTTTAACAATTCATCTGGAAATATGGGGGTAAAATGGACCAACGGTCGGATGGCACTCTTAAATGATACATGTGTATCATCCATCCCAAATGTGCTGTTATAGGGTTGGACAATTTTAGTGTAAGTTTATAGGAAAATTTAATATATTTAGTATTAACAAAATTATCTATAGTGCTTACATCATCGCTTAACCAGCCAGTATGGTCGGTGCCTAGCAATGCCGCCCAGAAATCAGGACCAACACTTCCACCTGCCGTGAGGGTTAGTTCTCTAATCCCACTACTTGGTGCCCAATCTTCTATCGTTTTGATTAAATTATCTTCATCATTTGCTATCTTGTTTTTCCTCCGATTCATGTTTTTGAAAACTACAAACGGTGATAGCAGAGACTTGGCGGGCTTCACAAGCCTTTCGGATCGCCTCAGTTTGATCATCTCCGGATCCTCATTCTACAACATCATTAATTTAAGGGGAATCAATTAACAGAACGTACACGGATAACTAAAATAAACATATACGAAGTAAAAACTTACGATTTCTTCCGTATGATTTTCGCGATTCATTGACACATGACACACATCATCATCGTAGTTAAAATACGAATCAGATGCAGCCTACAAATTAAAAAATGTTAGATACATTCTTAAATAATTTTTTTTAGATTTTTATAAGCAAATAAACAGGATTTTTTGATCAATACATTATCATCTTGTTTTTGCGATTGTTCCCTCGGTGTTCGTATGTGGCTTGGAGTATTAACCGGAGCCATACGAAAACTTTGTAACAACTCCGACTTGATCATGCCAGTCAACGCCCGGCTGTTTGCGATCATCATTGACTGAAATTTAGAAACAAGCTGATCTTCAGAATAAATTCCTGACGAAAACGGACCGGGAGCAGCATCCCGTTGCAAGTCAGCCGTGTCTAACGGAATATCAAGCATCTGAACCGGTACTTCAGGTGCTAATCCGTGCATTTGAGGCAACTGACCGGGTATTTCCGAATTCAATTGACCATGATCATCGCCGAACAAGTGGTCAATGAAGTCCTTTATTTTTTGCTGGCCGCAGTTTTCAGTCAACTGGATTGGATTTTGCATTTGAGGGGGTAATTCAGTCGGCATAGCAGGTTGATAAATTTGAAGTTCACTGTCCAAATAATCCGAGCTTGAAATGAACCGCTGTGTTTCGGCCTCAAACTCAGTAGGCAGTATGAAGTTTAGGGGTTTATATTCACGTCTCTATCAGATTGAAAGCAAACATTTTACAAAAAAATGTTAAAAACTATTAAAGGATGAAAAAAAATTATAAAATTTGTCAAACTATAAAAACTGTTTAACGTTGAGTGTTAAAATTATAAACTGTTCCAACATGCACGTTGACTGTTAAAACTATTATAAATTTATAATTTTAACAGTTTTTATAATTTTTTAAAAATTTAATTTTATAAAATTATAAACAATTTAAGAGACAATATAGCAATTTACCTTTATTGCATTCGCAAAGATTCCATCAACACTACCCTTCATCAGCTTTTGTCCTTCTCGCCATCCTAAAAATCTCGGAATGGACTGACCTTCGAAATACCCCCTCCTTTGTTTGAATTCCGGAAACACCTCTAGAATCCACATCTGTAAATGTATTAACATATTTAACAGGTATTAGTCTACAAATTAAAACGAACATTACACTTAAAATATATATATAGGAATTTCCAAGGTACCTTAAAGGGCCAAGCAAATTCGTCTAACGAAAAACCCTTCGCGTCTTCCTTTTGACGAATGTGCATATCATACACATTCATATACGTGCTCTCCCAAAAATAATTACCCCATGGATATTGGTTAAACTCATTCAGATTATCCACCAGGTGTAACAGTTTATTATCGATCGCATTTGAATCCTACAACCCTAAAAACCCTTGGCCCAAAAGCATCAATAGACATATCCTTGTGCAATCTTCGTCAGTAAATTGCATCGGACTTTCAAATATATCTCTTATTCGTTTGAAATCAATACGTTCACGGCCCGGAAAAATCGGTTTTTAAAGGAGTTAGGGTGCTCACTCGGTGTCCAGTTAGTGGGCCCAAACCTTAACCCCGTTATAAGACAAAATTGTTTCGGGGTAAACATTAAAATTACTTGGCTTAGGCGATATGTAATACCTAATTTGGGTGTAGGTGTATGCACTTGTAATTGTGCAACACCGAGTAAAAGTAGGCTATCACACATAACACACTTAATATCTAAATATGGCCCGAAACAGGTCTGCCTAATCCGAGATTCAAGACTTTAAACGATAGTATTGAATCTCGGATTAGGCAGACCTGTTTCGGGCCATATTTAGATATTAAGTGTGTTATGTGTGATAGCCTACTTTTACTCGGTGTTGCACAATTACAAGGGCATACACCTACACCCAAATTAGGTATTACATATCGCCTAGGCCAAGTAATTTTAATGTTTACCCCGAAACAATTTTGTCTTATAACGGGGTTAAGGTTTGGGCCCAAGAACTGGACACCGAGTGAGCACCCTAACTCCTTTAAAAACCGTTTTTTTTTCCGGGCCATGAACGTATTGCTTTCAAACGAATAAGAGATATATTTGAAGGTCCGATGCAATTTACCGACGAAGATTGCACAAGGATATGTCTATTGATGCTTTTGGGCCAAGGGTTTTTAGGGTTGCAGGATTCAAATGCGATCGATAATAAACTGTTACACCTGGTGGATAATCTGAATGAGTTTAACCAATATCCATGGGGAAATTATTTTTGGGAGAGCACGTATACGAACGTGTATGATATGCACGTTCGTCAAAAGGAAGACGCGAAGGGTTTTTCGTTAGACGGATTTGTTTGGCCCTTTAAGGTACCTTGGAAATTCGTATATATATTTCAAGTGTAATGTTCGTTTTAATTTGTAGACTAATACCTGTTAAATATGTTAATACATTTACAGATGTGGATTCTAGAGGTGTTTCCGGAATTTAAACAAAGGAGGGGGTATTTCGAAGGTCAGTCCATTCCGAGATTTTTAGGATGGTGAGAAGGACAAAAGTTGATGAAGGGTAGTGTTGATGGAATTTTTGCGAATGCAATAAAGGTAAATTGCTATATTGTCTCTTAAATTGTTTATAATTTTATAAAATTAAATTTTTAAAAAACTATAAAAACTGTTAAAATTATAAAATTATAAAAACTGTTAAAATTATAAATTTATAATAGTTTTAACAGTCAACGTGCATGTTGGAACAGTTTATAATTTCAACACTCAACGTTTAACAGTTTTTATAGTTTGACAAATTTTATAATTTTTTTTCATCCTTTAATAGTTTTTAACATTTTTTTTGTAAAATGTTTGCTTTCAATCTGATAGAGACGTGAATATAAACCCCTAAACTTCATACTGCCTACTGAGTTTGAGGCCGAAACACAGTGGTTCATTTCAAGCTCGGATTATTTGGACCGTGAACTTCAAATTTATCAACCTGCTATGCCGACTGAATTACCCCCTCAAATGCAAAATACAATCCAGTCGACTAAAAACTGCGGCCAGCAAAAAATAAAGGACTTCAGTGACCACTTGTTCGGCGATGATCATGGTCAATTGATTTCGGAAATACCCGGTCAGTTGCCTCAAATGCACGGATTAGCACCTGAATTACCGGTTCAGATGCAATATATTCAGTTAGACACGGCTGACTTGCAACGGGATGCTGCTCCGGTCCGTTTTCGTCAGGATTTTATTCTGAAGATCAGCTTGTTTCTAAATTTCAGTCAATGATGATCGCAAACAACCGGGCGTTGACTGACATGATCAAGTCGGAGTTGTTACAAAGTTTTCGTATGGCTCCGGTTAATACTCCAAGCCACATACGAACACCGAGGGAACAATCGCAAAAACAAGATGAAAATGTATTGATCCAAAAATCCTGTTTATTTGCTTATAAAAATCTAAAAAAAAAATATTTAAGAATGTATCTAACATTTTTTAATTTGTAGGCTGCAGCTAATTCGTATTTAGTACGATGATAATGTGTATCATGTGTCAATGAATCGCGAAAATCATACGGAAGAAACCGTAAGTTTTTACTTCGTATATGTTTATTTTAGTTATTTGTGTACGTTCTGTTAATTGATTGCCCTTAAATTAATGTTGTTGTAGAATGAGGATCCGGAGATGATCAAACTGAGGCGATCTGAAAGGCTTGTGAAGCCCGCCAAGTCTCTGCTATCACCGTTTGTAGTTTTCAAAAACATAAATCGGAGGTAAAACAAGATAGCAAATGATGAAGATAATTTAATCAAAACGATAGAAGATTGGGCACCAAGTAGTGGGATTAGAGAACTAACCCTCACGGCTGGTGGAAGTGTTTGGTCCTGATTTCTGGGCGGCATTGCTAGGCACCGAACATACTGGCTGGTTAAGCGATGATGTAAGCACTATAGATAATTTTGTTAATACTAAATATATTAAATTTTCCTATAAACTTACACTAAAATTGTCCAACCCTATAATAGCACATTTTGGGATGGATGATACACATGTATCATTCAAGAGTGCCATCCGACCGTTGGTCCATTTTACCCCCATATTTACAGATGAATTGTCAAACTTTGGATCAGATGTTCAAAGGTTACTTCACCGGGGCGGTCGAACCTTTTCCTCCGATATTTAGCGTTGACGAGGTGTACGTACCGTTATATATACCATCAATTCACTGGTTTTTAGGCGTTTTCAACCTGGTTAACCATACCCTCAATATTTACGACAGGTAAAAATTTATAAACGCTCGTTTTTTTGTAGCTTGTTATTTAATAGTTTTAGTTAACGGTCTCTCAAAAGGTATAACTTTAAAAATTTATAAATGTTCTTTTTTTTGTAGCTTGATGGGCATGCAACAATTGGAAAAGGAAGAACGGAAGTGGTTTGTCTTATAAATTTTGTTTTTGACCATTGGCTTCGTATACATGGTTATTATGAAAACCCTTACCGTTAACTTTTCCGTTTCAAATAATTTATGCAAATGATGTGCCACAGCAGTCGGGACCATTAGGGGACTGTGGGGTTTTGGTTTGCATATTTCTGGACCGGTTGATTAACAAAAAACCACTAAATTATGGTGAAGAAACAAGCATAACGGCTACAAGGATGAGGCGCCATCTTGTGATACTTTTCTACAACTCGCTTATACCAAAAGATACAATCGAAGACATAGAAGAGGACGATCTTGAAATATTTCAATGATTTGTATTAATTTGTATTTTATAAAACAGAAATACATTATATTATTTGTATGTATGTTTCGATGAAATATTAAGTAAAAATTCATTTTTTCATTATATTATAATATATTATATTTATTTGTGAACTTGTGTATATATACGTGCCCTCACTATGTGAATAATGTCATACCAGATGTCTTACTCAAACATCCCTCTTTCCGTGCAACGCACCATATGGATAAACCAAAATGATCGGTTTGAACATTGGTCGCCAAATATTCTAGAGTTTACTATGACGGCGATACTCCAACTTGCTACTCAACCTACATGGGTAAAACACCTGTCGGAAAAGAATGGTGGGGCGGATTACTGGGTTTTTGTGGAAACGGATTTTTTCAGGAAACGGTACCTTCGAAATACCTTTCTTGTTAATCATAGTGTTTTTATATTTTTTTAGTCAAACGTTTATCATATTTTTCTCAGCATATGAATTCATGATGTAACAAACTAATGTATCAACGGGAGCTTCACAGACGGTCAACAGCGATGTCGTCAAAGGATTATCGTTGAACAGTACTTCCGCCTAGTTTTTTTAACATGATAATAGAACAAAATAGAGATGCCTACGGATATGCAGACGGTTCAAAAGAAAATTTTCCTCCCTTTGGGGACGTTGATACGGTACGTTGTTAAATATGTTTATTCGGAGTGTACGTTTTTTATAAATTTGTAGAGCTTTACATTTTTACACCAACATTTCACAATGAAATATTATAGAGGTCTACGTTTTTAAAAAAATTAAAAGAAAACTTTCTGTTTAAAAAAATTAGAAATTTTTTATATTTTATCTTTTATATAAAAAATATTGATTTTTTAAAATAATTTGTAATTTTAAAAAAATTCCCTAAAAAGAATAACTTTTCCGGGGCTTATTTACGTTTCATTTTTTTGCAGATTTACATGCCAGTAGCGCATAACGAAAACTACTAGTTACTTCTAAAAATAAATATGCGTTCGCTTAAAATAAATGCTTATTTTCCCGATAACTGTAACCTAAGTAATTGCGGAGATGCATTTTGCATACACAGGAAAATACATCAAATTCTTTTAGAGTTTGAATTTCCATTCGTATGGTTTCTGGGCCCTATATCGTACTGGCAGCACTCAGGGATAGAAAGTGTAGAAGCCTTGTAGTATTGCGGGGATGTTGTGTGGCCTGAGCACGGAGTTCATATTGGACGAAACTCACGTGTTATCATATGTATGCTAGTGGAAAATCTAGTTTACAACCGTTCATTGACATGGAACGAAGTAAACATACAGGATGCTTGTGTCAGATAAAGACGCTACACGGCTGATGAACTCTACGTCGGGCGCTACACACCAACCAATTTTTGAAGGCTGGGCGTACGCATTGTAAAATTTACTTCTTATATAAATTAGAAGTACTAATTATTATTGCGGTTACGAGAATTTGTCACATGATTTTCCAAATTAAAACATAAAAAAACTACGCTATTATTAAAATTCTGCTAGATTATAAGATGGAAAAATGTCATCCGTTGGACTGTGGGTTTCTTTCTCTTTCCCTCTTCCTTTCCCTGATAATTTACGTGAACGAATCTGTGATGGCATGGGAACTAAACAAACGTCACGACCATGGCCATATGATTGACAACGCGAACAATATACCTGAACGGGCTCTTCCCCACGAGATAAGATTTGGGTGTTTTTTCTTGGACGGCCAGATTGACGTTTCGTAATATGCGGCGGTAATACACTGTTAAGTCTTCTGGTATCACCCATTCAGACCTATGAGGCAGAGGATTAATTGATTTTTCAAACGTTTTTTTTTTTTTTTTTTTTTGTATACTTCATTTGAATAACACGAGAATGCATAATGACTGCAGTCAGTTTCACCCAAAAATGTTGAAACAGCAATCACATGCCCACAAGGTAGACAAGAAACTTGCTAGACACGGCAGCTACACGAACGATTCAAAAAATCAACTAAACCACTTTTCGTACCGTCTTCAACAAGAAAAGTGTTTACCCCGACGCCTGCAACAGTCCAGGTTCTAGACCCTTCAATTTTCTTTAAAATTTTCTTCTGTGCCCACTGAGTCAGTGAGTGGATCTCCTGCATGCCCTGCAGTAGGCGGTCATAAAACCATTTTTGTACAGACTGCCGGAAGAATTCGATAAGTTGCATTATCGGCATCTTACTCGAGAATATAGACAAAGAGTTAATAGACTCCGCACTATTAGATGTCATATAGTGGTATCGATTGTCGGGACAATGGGCTCTTGCCCATCTACCAAACGTAAATTTATTATTAAATGACAACACAACCCGTGGTAAACACGTGGAAACATGTTTCTAACACCTACAGGTATAGAATTCGCCCGATCCGAAATGATCGCCATATCTGCTATTTCACCAACACACATTTCATCATCTGAGTGGTTTACTGCAGCGTTGATTTCTTTTTTCTCATTTGGACATTGATTCCTAAAATGTCCTACCTCTTTGCAGTTCCAACAGGTTACATCACCTCGAGCCCTAGACTGACTCCTATTTCTGTTCCTGCTCCGACTATCTCTGTTATTCTTCCTTCCTCTGCCAATATTCAGTAATTCACTCGATGATCCACTCGAACTTCTCCTTCTGACGTCCTCGCTCAGAATAAGATCACGAATCCCTTCAAAAGTAAATTCGCTGGTACCTGATGACTGGAAATCGCTGTAACAGTTCCGGACCAACTGTCTGGCAAAGAAGATAACAGTAGCAAGGCTTGAACTTCATCTTTGAATTTGATGTCCACTGACACAAGTCTAGCCAAAATCGAATTCAACTTGTTGATGTGTTCTGTGACTGAACTGCCTTCCCTCATCCTAGTATTCACCAGCTCTCGAATCAGAAAGACCTTATTAGCTGCCGAAGGCTTCTCGTACATGTCAGATAGGGCTAACATCATGCCACTAGTTGTAGTTTCCTTCATGATGTTGAATGCCACATTCTTTGATAACGCCAATGTAATAACTGCCCTGGTTTTCCTGTCTTTTGATTCTCAATCTGCTGGTTCCACCCTTTCTGGTCTAACTCCTGATAACACAATATCAAGATCTTTTTTGAACCAATAATGCCTCAATCTGCATCTTTCACCAGCTAAAATCTGTACCGTTAAACTTGTCGATTTGCACCTTCCCGTCTTCTGCTATGATAACTCAAACACGACTAAACGAAACTGAAATCGAAAAAATAAACCGAAAATCAAACTGAAACAACCAAACCAAGCACTGGTCTATGGTTCTGTTTCATCGATCTTCAACGAAACGATACTCTGAAAAATTGTTGGTTTAACCGGTCAAAAAACTGATCTTGAAATTATAAACCTTCTGCCTAATGCCCCAAAATAAAATTTCGTTCTTTAACAAATAAAAGTTTGGCTACTACTGCCAAAGGATTAAATAAAAAAGAACTAAACCCAATTTTCTTCTTTGTTTAAAGTTGAGGGACCTCCTTGGTCAAATTTAGAAACCTCAATTCTCCACCAAAAAAAAAGAATATAGCACGGTGCTTTTTCTTCTTCTCCACAGAACAAAACAAAGAAAAAACTCTGCTCTCCTCCTTCTCTTCTCTTCTGGACGCAGACAACACCAGAAGGCAAGGATCGAAAACCCTAAGTAACGGCGGCTACTGGGTCAGCAAACCCTAGTCGCGAGGGTGAAGAGAACGGAGGCGGTGGCGGTTCTGGCGACGGGGGCGGCTTCTGAAGGCGGTGGAGGCGGTTTTGATGGCGGTGGAGGCTATTCTGATGGCGGTGGCCGTGATTCTGATGGAATCCAGCGGTGTGGGCAGCAGTGGCTTCGAACAGAAAATGGCTGACGTGAATAATCCGGTAGAAACTGATGCAAATCGGAACCCTAGTTCAGATTTCTGCACCTTCAGGTATCTTCTTCTTCTACACCTTCGTTTTTGTTCGGTTTCTGTTCGGTTCAACAACACGAGCCTGTGCTCTGATACCAGTTGTTGGGATCGAACGCTCTCACACACGAACTCAGACCACACACACTCTGCTCTCACACAATCTGCTACAATCAAGAACACAAAGGATTTACGTGGTTCGGTCTAAACTGACCTACGTCCACGTGTAACTATGAGTTTATAATACTTGGATAGGTACAAGGAATTACAATACATATGAATCTCTTATATAAAGATTGAAAAAAGAGAAAGAAGTAAAAAACAAGATCCGTGAATAATGGCCCCTGCCCCTTATCCTGTAATCAGAGATTCTGATGTCCGCTTGATCAAGTGGCTTCATACTCAACAACTATTATATGAATGATTTGTTTGAATTTCTAAACCACGTCTCCTTTAATCGCCAACAGTAACATACTCAATGTTTCCGTTAATGACATCTCACTTCCTCCCAGTATAAACAACAAACTTAACCCTCATGTTGTAAGACAATTACTAAAAAACAAATTCTAAAATTTATACTTTAAATAGTGACCCAACCACTTTCTTTGTTGTGAAATAATTACTTTAAATAAGGTTTTTCACAATGTACACTATTTAAATAATCGGAAACGTCTTAAAATTGTATAAAACGTCTTAAATTGGTACAAAACGTCTTTAAATTTAAACCTTAAACATCTTAAAAATAGCAAGCCGGCTTGAGCTACTAAAAACCGGCTAAAGAAGGTGAAATGGCTCAAGCCATGTGTAAAAGTCGCCTGAAACATCTCAAGCCGTCAGAAGCCATGTGCAGCCATGAGGAAACGGCTCAAGCCGCCTGAAACATCTCAGCTAATACGTTAAGACGTCCGAGCTGAGTGTCGGACACGTGGCAGCGTTTCGTTGGTCAGCCGCCAAGACGTTTGCATTGGTCAATTTGGAAATGTTGACCATTCCTTGGCCATTTTGGCTATTTTCCCTTTTATTATTCCATCTTAAGTATTGATTCCCGTATGTTCTTACTCTGATTGTTTTATGTTTTTTTTATACTCCCATATTTTTACTGTTTTGGTTCTTTTCTAATTAATGTATGAACAAAACATGCTTTTTTAGGTTTACAATTTGTATTTGGATTGTTGTTTGTAGAGTCTCAGAATACATATGTGAATTCATGTTGATCGATTTGTATGGTTAAAGTTAATAACTCATGATGGTCAATTTGTTTTTGCAAACAACTAATTTTTTATTCATTCATTATTATCTTGGTTGATGATCTTTTATTGACGAAAATTCAGTTTTGGTCTCCATTACAAAATTAGAAATAAAAAAAAATTATTAAATGTATTCTTTTGTGGGGCATGATGTGAATTCAATAGATAACCAGATGCCCTTTTAACTACTAGTGGTGAACTCGCGCGTTGCAGCGGAGTCGACAGTATGGGGCGAAAACATAACTCAAACCTTAAACCTTAGTTAAAACGATGAAAAAAATCATATAGAAGTTGTATATTTATATAGAAGTACCCGCACTTCGCAACAAGGTACTCAAAAATAATATACATATAAAAAGGTTATATATTAATACACCTTTAAGGTTATAATACCATAAAAGATTTATGAACATATTGTACAACAGAAACTCGAACAATTAATCAAACAAGGTGACAAAAAAACTGAAAAAGGACCTCAGTGTCTAGCAGGAACCCGCGCGATGCGGCGACAACAATTTAAAACGTGGTACTCGCTTTGTGTATTGTACAATGGTTTTCTTATCGGCAGCATTGATGTTTGTCAATGACCCATCTATTATCAACCATTATATAATATACGCAAGCATCTGTAGATGAGTCTCAACCGTGTCATTAAGTTCTTAATAGATATTGTATAGTTAGAATGCATATATTATTTGACAATTAGTTATATCATCTCCTAAAATAGGAGATATGTTTTTGTATATATGTTACGGTGAATCAAGGGAAAGGGCATCGACCCAATTACAATTATATTGCCTATCTTATGTCTTCATGGTATCAGAGCATAACCCTATCCCTCTCACGCCACCAATCTCCACCTTCATCCACCACCAATCACCACCCTTTCTCCTTCCTTTCCTCTCGCTATGGACTCTAAGATTCACCCTGCTTCTACAGTTTCCAACATAAAAACTCTCATCCCAATCACCCTGGAGATGGAAACGAGGCAATACGCCTCTTGGTGTGAGTTGTTCAAGATCCAGTGTCGCGCGCATCTCGTTATTGATCACCTATCCCCAAAACCTACCCCTGTTGCTCCTTCTTCCTCCTCTAAAGACGACAAAGAAAAATCTTCCGACAAGACCACACCTCCTGCCGATGACATGTGGGATCGATTAGACGCAATAGTCTTGCAATGGATTTACGGGACGATCTCTAATGACCTCCTCCATACTATTCTCAAGCCAAATACCACTGCTCATGAAGCATGGACAACTCTTGAAAATATTTTTCAAGATAACAAGAGTTCACGCGCAATCCACCTTCTCCACCAGTTTTCCAACACCCACTTAAATGGTTTTCCTAACATCTCAGCCTATTGTCAACAGTTGAAGGTTCTTGCTGATCAGCTGGCTAACGTCGGCTCTCCGGTTGACAATGAAAGGCTGATACTACAATTGATTTCGGGCCTTAATGAGCAATATGAGGGCATTGCGACAATTCTCCAACAACAGGATCCCCTACCCACTTTCTATGAAGCCAGATCCAAACTGATTTTAGTTGAGAGTCGCAAGGCAGAACAGGCCCTTCACTCGGCTCAACACGGAGGTACCGCCTTAAATGCGAACACATCGCGTCATCCCGCCAACACCCAACCCTCTACCGATTCCAGATATGACTCTACCGGTGCACGCACCCATGGCAGAGGCTGCTCACGAGGCAGAGGACGGGGGCGCGGAAATAGCAGTCGTGGACGAGGTGCCTCATGCTACAACTCTGGCAATAATTATGGGGCCGCTAATCAGCAGTGGCCCAACTGGCCCAATTCAGCTTTTGCGCAATGGGGCGGACCACCACAATGGAACGGACCTCACCTTCCGTGGGCCGCACCCCCATGCCCATACCCCACTGTTCCATCCAGGCCTAATAACTCCTCCAACTTCAACAGTGGTGGCAACCTTAACAGCAGTGGTAACGGTATTCTCGGTCCACGCCCCGCACAAGCCCATCACACCGCCTACACGCCCGCTGACATTGAGCAAGCTCTGCACACTATGTCGCTCAACCAACCCGGCCCCACTCACTACATAGACACTGGAGCTACCGGGAACATGACCCACGACGCAGGTAATTTCCAATCTTTTTTTAATAATAGCGTATCTCAAAATATACTTGTTGGTAATGGTTCAACCATCCCGGTTATCGGACATGGCACCCAGACCTTACCCCCACCCTTTCCACCCTTTGTCCTAAAAGATGTTCTATACGCACCCAAACTTATCAAGAACCTAATTTCGGTTCGTCGGTTCACAACTGACAACTCTGTTTCTGTTGAATTTGACCCCTTTGGTTTTCTTGTGAAGGATTACAAGACCCGGATCCCTATCCTCCGGTGCAACAGCAGCGGTGACCTCTACCCTCTCTTGCTCGGACCCGGGAGCACCACCTCGCCTTCCACCTTCGCTACTATCTCCTCCCAGCTATGGCATCACCGCCTCGGGCATCCGGGACAATCTTCACTACATTCCTTAAAGTCTTCTAGTTCTATTGATTTTGCAAAATTTAATAAACATCTTTGTGAATCG